>QPHH01000010.1:924623-979934 GCA_003574815.1 Aspergillus spinulosporus | reverse complement strand
CCAATGGATTATTAGAGGGTCCAACCCAACCCATTTCTTGGCGGGTTGGGTCGGGTTGGGTCGGGTTTCGTGGGTTGGGTTGAACAAGTCTAGTGCCTGGGATAAGTAATAATATTATAAAAACCATGTTTAACTTTAATTTAATTATATAAGGTCTAGATCTGCCAGCACCTGTGCCTTTACCTATTCTAAGTATTATACCCGGGATAACTAGCTCTGTACAGACCAAGTTTAACTTTTTTTTATATATATAACTTCTGGATCTGTTGCTGTATTATATAATTTAATTAGTTAGCCTTATCCCAGGCATGGTGCCCGGGATAAGTAATAGCCTTGTATAGATTATATTTTACTTTTTTTTATTAGTACTAATCCTTTATCTGCCCGTGCCTATCTTTATTAGTTACTATTATCCTGGACACACTGGGAATAATAGCTATATATAGACTTAACTTATTATCTTTTTTTCTTGTTCTGGCCCTGATTACTAAGAATCCTTATATATAATTCTTATTTTTTTTAACACTATTCTACCACATATAGCAGATTAACTCCAGTTTTTGTTTAGTAATTATCCTAACTAAGCTGTTAATACTGCTGCCTGAGCTGCCTAATTATAATTATATATAGTAAATACCAACTTGCACAAACTAATATCTAACATGGCAAATATATATAGTTGTTTATAGTTTTATCTAAATACTAATTTAATATATATTGCTGGCAATTAGTTCCCTTAACCTAGTAGGATTTTTATGCTTGGCAATTTTATATAGCATGGCCCAAACCAAGCTGTTATAGTAGTAGATGCTAAAAAATCAAGCCCTACTATATATATGCGCTGCCTGCTGTAGTGCTAGCCTTGCTGGTTGCACTGTATCCTTTTTTGAACCCCTTTCTACAACAATACTTTTCAAGCACCTTATATTGCCATGCTCCAGGCCTGAAGAGTAATATATTCCTGTTAACCTTAGAAGCTTTGCCAATAACAAGTAATTAGCAAGCAGATGCTAAGGTGCAGGCTTATTTAAAACAGGGTAACTAAGTAGATAAAACAGGTAGGCTACAAACTTAGACTATTAAACAGGGCAACATGTAGCTTTAGAAGTATTAGCTAGCTGCTTAGTTAGCAGTAACAGATTGGCAACTTTATTCCAGCCACCATGACTAGGAAGAGCTCAAGCTAATCCCAAGATCCTGCTTATCCTATAGACTGTGCTTATAGAAAACAGGGCAGGAACTGTAACAGCCTGGCTCTGTGCTAGCCAGCTCTTATATTTAATCATGGCCTGCTATCCTATACCTGGCTATATACATGCTAGACTATTCCTATGCAGCCTTAACTGCCTGGCATATATACTATAACCAACAGAATACAGCCTGGATCTCCACACCCTGCCTATTGGCCATACCCTGCCCCAGGAAAGCCGCCACCGACGCGACCTCCTAAATATTTACAGGATGGGGGTAGATGTCGCGGTGCTGGGGCTTCTGGGGGAATACCACCCAGGCCTTGACCATCTGCCCTGCCAGATAACACTGCCATGTGTTGCAGATGGCCACCCCCTGTGGCCTATACAGCATCCCTGCAATGGTGGGGATTAGCATGCCATGCCATGGACAGGGCTGCCCTGCCTGCCACCCTAAACAGATTAACTGTGGCATCCTACATAGGTAACAGTACTGGAATGGAACATAATTAACCTGGCTATGTACCTGGATTATCTACTGCTTTGCAGCCTGACTATTAGCATGCTGGCAGCAATACAGCTTATAGTTACTATTGTGCCCAGCCACCATGCAAATATAATACTAGTTCAGCCATCACCGTGCCTCCTGCACCATGAAGTCGCAATCAAGGCCTACCTGCATAGTGGCCTCCTGCTGGTGGATGGCGGCGCGCTTGTACTGCATGTGCTGGGTGCTGGGAGCCTTGACCAGGTCCTGCCGGCGAATGGAGTGCTAGCGCTGCATGGGCTGGGCGCGGGGGACCTGGGGGGTATCTGGCAGCCTGGCTGGCACTGGGGGGGCTGCAGAATGGGGCACCTGGCTTATAATGGATGCAGTGCTGGGGGCTGGGCTTGATAATGGCTTATGGGACATGGATCAAGCTGGTAAACCCAGCCCAGCCCTGATATTGGCCATGCCTGGGGCTGCTGCGCCTGGGGTTGCCAGGGGATAGTTGGGGGGGTCATGCATCTCAGCATCAGTCTTAGACAACAGGAGCACTGATGCAGGGCCTGCTGGGACTGATCCTAGCATAGATGTTGGGCTGGCTAGACTTGCTAGGCTGGCTAGTATAGATACTGGTATTGCTAACAATATTGGCTTTTGCATGGCCTAATCAGGATTGCATGCATTGCATGCTAGTTTACCAGGATTAATATCTTGACACTGCTGCCGCGTGTATCTATTAATAGTTCTATCAAGATACTAATTAAGAACATACTATTAACACCCTACCCCCTTAATCACCTCTATATATGCCTGGACGCGCTTGAAATCAGCATCAGACACCTGGTTAATCCATGGATCAAGGTTATCCCAGCCCTGCGGGTGAATAATAACAGCCTTGCTGGCCTGCCCGTCACGCCCAGCATACCTACTCTCCTGGCTGTAATCAAGCAGCATGCATGGCCGCCTAATATAAATTATGCAGCAGATGTTGGGGATGTTGATGCCCATGCCCAACATGCTTGTGGCAGCAATAATACAGGTCTGCCTGCTCTGGAACCACTGCATAACCCTGGTTTGGTCAAGTACCATGCTATAATACGGCTCGCAGCCCAGCTCCTAACTAATTGCGTTAACCTGGCTCTTAATATTGGCATATACAATAACCCTGCCGGCCCCAGCCTGCCAGATATACTGCTGGATGATGGCCAGCACCTCTGGCCATGCCAGCCACTGGTGTGGCTCATGGGGGATGCCACAGGGCAGTAGTAGCCAAACTATATAATATGCTACATTGCACCAGCTTGTGCAGGCCTAATATATGCCTACCTTGCTTGCCAGGTGCTTAATATACTGTAAAAACCAGGCTTTCTTGCTAGGGGGTAATATAGCTGTTAAAAACACTAGCTGGGTGCAGGTACTTACCAAATAACCAAGCCATGCTATTACTGGCCAAAAATCCTTTTGCTGGTTTAAAATCACATGGTATTTATTACTTATAATATAATCCAGGCGCCGCAGCAGGCGCTGTTGGTTTAAAAATATATAAAAATCAAGGTTTTTGGTAGACTTGGGCATTACAAGTATAATAGCAGCCTTGTCTGGCAGCCAATAACTCTTCTATAACATGCAGGCAATGCCAAGGGCCTAACAATACTATATTAAATTAGCTTGCAAGGAAAGCAATAGCACAACCATAATAGTATACCCCCCAGGGGCAGTATATGCCAGCAGCATAAACAGCATGCTCTTGCCACCACTAGTAGGCATAATTACAACAACAGGGCTGGCACTGTCCTGGATTACTTTCATGGCAGGCACCTGGACCCCGCAAAACATTATCTCAGGCTGCCCTGTTATGCACTATAATACCTGCTCCATGTCCAGGGCCGCCAGCTATTACCACTGCTGCTCCTGGTGGTCCCTGGCCTGCTCCTCCCAGGGGTTGGCATGCTTGCCCAGCACCGTGCCTGCAGGCAACAGGTCAGGAAACCCCAAAAACTAGTACCAATCCATGCTTAAGGCCTGAAACCACAGGCAGCATGTTATTATACTGCCAGAGAACTTGGTGCTTTTATAACTGTACACCATGCCAGCTATATAAGGGGTGTGTCTGGCCTGCTTGTCTGTAATATTGCCAATCTAATCTAGATCTGTATTAAACTTTAAAGCTGCCATCTCCTGCTCCTGTTTGGCCTGGATATTATTTAGAAACATACTTAATAGGCAGAGAAATTAATAGCTAATACTAATAACAATATTCTAATAGCTTGTAATATTTAGTAAATGCTGGGCTCTGATACTGGTTTTATTTTTATATTTTAATACCTTGCGCAGCTACTTGCTTGACTACTCTTGGCTAGTGCTAATATCAGGTCCCTATAAATACATGCTATGGTGTGCTGGCACTGCTCCAGGAACCAGCTGGTACCAGGTTACTGCCAGCTGGCACACAAAGGGCAGGACCAGCCACAGGTACTACACTACCAGCTTGCCTACTTCCCTGGGCAGGTAGTAGTAGATAATCTTGATATTATTACTGGCATAAAATCCTTTATGGTATATTATTATAAATACCACTATCCTATCTTTAATAAAGATATTGTGCTGCCAGTTATTCTTGGTATTTACATGCTAGATGCTTAACAGCTCCAGCACCTGTACAGGTATGCTGCTAGTTAGGTGCATGGCAACTACCAGCTTTTCCTTAAACTATGCCACTTGCTAGAAGTACTTCTGCAGCTTGGTCAGGCTTACAGCGCCCTGGGTTGCAAAGGCCCGTGCCACAGCAGGTTTGCTTGTAATCTAATCTACAAGCCAGGTGTGCCCTGTTACTGGCCATGGGGTGCAAGGGTCCTGCAGGAAGCTCCAGCCAGGGCTGCCTTTAGTAGGATTGTTAAACAAGCAATCCCAAGGGATGGCAGGCTATTGCTGGCAGTCTGGCTGGCATAGCAGGCTTGCTATTAGCTCCTGGGCAGCCGCAACTACCCCATGCACAAAACCCCAAAACTGCCCTATTATAAAGTCTATCTTTTTGTATAGCAGTTGTTCCTGTCCCATCCACATCACATGCCCAGGGGCAGTGGTATTGTAATAAATTTTTAACCTAAACATGTGCCAATCTAACAGCACCTTTACTAGGCCATGCTGGCTGCAAACTATAAACTTCTGGACCATCCAGTCAACCCCAGCCTGGAACGGCATCCGTGACCAAGGAATTCGGCCAATGGCCCTGCCTGGAGGCGCAGACAATTGCAGAGTCTTGTTGCTGGATGGCGGGCTGCAGGAAGGTAATAAGCTAGGTTCTAGGCTGTCTGCATATCCTTTATCCTCTATCAGCCACCCCAGCTCCTGATTAGCAGCCTCGCCCGTCCAGGCCCCCTGCTTGCTGGCCGCCACCCACATCTGGATGATCTCCAGGTACTGGGGGTCGAGCCAGAGCGCCTTCTGGACAACCAGAAAGCGGGCGATCTTCAGCACCCGGGATATAATCAGGGGGTAACTGTCAGGGTCGCGCCAGCCCTTGTCTCCCCGGCCTAAGACGGCCATGGCACACACCAACGGGCTCTTATACTCATGGACCTTGGTCTTCTGGTTCAGCAGCTTAATGCAGAACTCCAGGCACACCATTTCCAGTAATGTTATAAGAAACAGCTTGATACAGCTGGGATCCAGGTCTGGTGCTATTAGATCAGGGCTCCAGCATGGTGCTGGTGGTTTGTTAACTGGTTTATTATCTACCTCAGCCTGCTTGCCAGTTACATCACCCCGGTCACCAGTCCTGTTACTAGCTGGCAGGCTGGCCAGCTGCCACAGCCATTGCCAGGTCTTTTGCTGCCAGGCAGTCATGATATATCAGGGCTTCTTCTACCACCATGGCCAGTTAGTCTGGGTCTAAATTACAAACAGCAGGATCTGCTGCCATGGCCAGGCATGCTTCTAGATACTCTCCTTGTCCATATACATGCACAGGGGCTGGTATAGGATCTGGTTGGGTATCATGCTGGCTGCAGTCATGCAAATGCTATTGCCACAGTGCTAAACAGTTTGCTGGCTGTGCCGTGCCAGCTGCCCTATAGCATCCCACACGCGCTGCGTGGCCTGACTGAGGGTATTAGCTGGCTCTTGATTGGGGGCGTCGGTTGCATCAGGGTTGGGAGGTGTAACAATATTAAGCAGATCTTGGAAGTAGATGCCTGCCAGGTATTATGCCCAGCATGTTATGCATAGCCAGGGGTTGGCATCCTGCAGGGTCTTATTTTTAGTACTCTGTTGCACTGCCTGCTGCTTGTTATTAGCCGCGCAGGCTTTAATCTCGGCCGTGATTAACTAGTAGTCAGATACTAGGGTTGGGGGCTTGTTAGGCTCAGGGTTGCAGGATCAAACATGGACAAGGTAAGAGTTCTTTTATGTGGGAAACACCTGCTGCCAGGCTACCATCTAATATAACTAGTATAACTCTGTATCTGCCTCTTGTTTTTTAAGCACCTTGGCTTGGCCTGGTTGCCTGTATTAGGTCCATCCATGGGCCTGCTACTAGTAATTGTATATTATATTTAGATTAGTAGCAATATACAAACAGTCCTAATTATACTAATACTGCATTTTATTAGTATATACTGGGATAATAGGCAGCAGATAATCCAGCATCCAAGGGATCTTAATAGTACCAGGATCCTGGATCAGGTTAGTCTACTACTGTATAATCTTGATAACTAACTAGATCTGGGAACTAGTTATATAATGCTTCTTGCACAGGTAGGTATGGACCTTTATTAGGTATACAGCATGCTTATATTACTAGCAGACCATGATCTGCAGCTCAGGAATCTTCTAAAAAATTGGGTGCGACATGCTGTTAGCAGCCAGGAGATAGAATACAGACTTGGAATAGGAATTCAAGGTGGGTGTTACCGCAAGCCAGTCAGAACATCAAAATGACCATTCCGGTGCTTATATTCGGAATCCTAAGCATGGAAAAGAGAGTTATGTACATGAGGAGATTGTTTGTGGGATGTCTCTACAAAGCGAAGCTTAGCTTGATTTGGTAGGCGGTCAGATATGGCAGAAGTTGGTTCATCGCATACACCGGTGTATGCGATGAACTGACTAATCACGCGACGCTCCTTCCGGGCTCCGTGTCCAGGATGAACTCTGTAGTCTATGCAGGCTCATGATCACGGGGCATAAGACCGTGACAACCCCCCCTTATAAAAACGGGAATGTCCTTATTTCCGGGTTGCAGGTAGGTTGTTATCCGCTGTAACCGGCAAGTACTTATCTGCTTTGGCTGCTCTAAGCCACTCCGCAAGTTGTTTTGGAGGCCCTAGTCTGTCTGGATGCCGTGCATAATACTCTGCAATCTTCTCTGGTGCATTTATGAAGTTGCTAGCAGGGTACTATTTGTTGTTAAAGTTGTAGCCAACATAGCAAGCCTTGTATTGCAGCTTCTTCCTGCAGAGTCTTGAAGCTATAATCTCCTCTACCTCCTATTCCTCCTGACTGTTGATCTCTAGCGGGCCCTGAGGATTAATAATTTGTCCTGGTAATAGGTCACTCTTTAACGCGCGGCGCAATTTGTCAGGTAAAAATATAGGGTGTATTTGCAACCCAGGCTGTAGATCCAGCTTGTAGGAATTGCTAACCTTCTCTATAACTCTATACAGCCTGGTTATCTGCTCTGCCAGTTTCTTGCTTGGACAACCCAGGTTCTAGTTATCTGTTATTAGCATGACCCAGTTATTTACCTTGAAGGATTTATCGCGCCTTTTACAATCTGTATTTTGCTTTATGTACTCTTGTGATGTAGCTATATGCTTCTTTGCAAATTTCCAGGCATCCTGGATCTGCTTTGCCATATCAAGTGCCTTGCTGCGGCTAGCAGACCTAGCTAACAGCTCTGCAGGGATCTTCCAGTCCATAGATATATGTGGTTCAAAGCCTTGTTTAACCAAGAATGGGGATATGCCAGTTAATTTACTAGGCAGACATGCTAATGCAAAGTTTAATACAGGTAAGAGTTTATCCCAGTTATCTTGGTAGTAGGATATAAAAGGCTGTAAGTGCTGTATAATCTACTAATTCATGACTTCTACTTGTCCATTTGCTTCTGGATGCTGGCTGGATATAAGGACTACCTTTATCCCTAGGATTTTGCAAAACTTGTCCTAGAATTCTGATACAAATTGGCCTCCGCGGTCTAAAACTACTAAATCTGGAAGCCCTATCCAAGGATAGAAGTGTATAACAAAAAGGCGAGCTATTTCTTGAGCTGTAATAGTCTTCTTGCATGGTATGGCATGTCCCTGCTTGCTTAGCCAGCACACTGCAATAAAGGCAGCATCATAACTATTCCTGGACTTTGGGAAGGAACAAAAATTAATATTAATATACTGCCATGGCTGCTTGGGGATTGGAAGTAGATATAATAAACCAGGTAGTAGGTCTTGCAGCTTTTTTATATATTTGCAGACCATGTAGTTATCAAGGTATCATGTTATGTCTTAACTCCATGTTAGCTAGTAGTAACAAGCCTTAACCAAGGCCTTTATTTTTATATGCCCCGGGTAAGCTGTAGATGGTTGCTAATATATCTTGTCTAACAAACAGGCTAGCAGATTATCCTTATCTAGGATGACTAAGTGGTTCCAAAAGAGTAAATACCCTTTCCTGTCCAACATCTAATCCTGTTGTCCCTTACATGCTTTCTCCCGATATGGCTCTAAAAGCAGACTGGTGTGGTTTCTTGTTAGGATGTGGTTTACAATATGTAAGCCCATGTCTAATAGCATAATCTTGGTATTTTTTTTTACCCCTGGTAATAACTTGGTGGAGCTCTGGGAAAGAACTTCTTTTTCTAACTATTCAGGGCATAGCAATACTGCTGTGCAGTCCTCTGTATTATCAGGTATCTTCTCCAGACAGGAGAGCGCGTTAGCAAGGGTATTCTTTTTTCCAGGGTGATAATGTATTAGGAAATAGAATCAAGAAAGGAATTTAGACTAACTAGCCTGCCAACAGTTAAGTTTCTGTTTTGTTATAAAGTATTCCAGTGCTTGGTAGTTTATATAAATATTAAAGCAATCCTTATACTGCAAGCCTTTAAGTTCAGCCCTTTATTTAGTTAGGGAATATATGATTGCAAGTATTTCCTTGTTATAAATATTATAGTTCAGCTCTGCAGCACTCATGGTCTTTAAGAAGTAAGTAATAGGGTGCTAGAGGTCCCCATGTTTCTGCTAAAAGACTCCCGCCACTACTCCTCTTAAGGTATCTGTTTCTACTCAAGTAGGGAGCTGCAGATTGTAATGGTACAAGATGGGTGTAGAGGTTAGCACGTGTTTTAGTATCTTAAAGGCTTCCTGGCAATTATTATCCCATGTAAAAGGTACATCCTTACAGGTTAGACAGTTTAGTGGGCTGGCTATATAGCTGTAGCCCCTGATAAAGTATTGGTAAAAGTTACAAAATCCTAGGAATAACTGTACACCCCTTACTGTGTTTGGAATACTCTAGTTGCTAATTAACAAGATCTTTGCAGGATTAACCTTTATTCCTTTAGTAGAAATAATAAACCCTAGATATTTTGTTTATGTAACATGGAACTTATATTTATGAATTGTAGCTTGCAGGCCTGCAGCTCTTAGCTACTCTAGAACTATTTTTACATGTATCTTATGTTTCTGGGTATTATTACTGTAAATTAGCAGATTATTAACAAACACTATCATGAATTTGTCCAGGCAGTTTATAAAAATTAAGTTTATATATTGCTGGAAGATTGCTGGTTTATTTACCAGGCTAAAAGGCATGACTTTATATTTAAAGCTGCCAAATCAAGAACAGAATATTGTTAACTTCTCTGACTCTAGGTCTATGTATAACTAGTAGAATCCCTGGTAAATATCTAGCTTTGTAAAGATTATTGCATGAGCAACTTGTTCCAGAACTTTATTAATTAGCAGGATTAGGTATTAATTTTTTCAGGTAATAGCATTTAGCTTGCAGTAGTTTACACAGAAGTGTAATCCATCCCCAGGTTTCTTAGCTATTAGGATAGGCAATGTAAAAGGTGCTGCAGAGTGCTTAATAAACCCCTTTTCAAGGTTATTTATAATATACTGCCTGACTGCCTCAAGCTCCTCTGCCAACATCTTGTACAAGGGGCCATAGTTAATATTATTTGGCTTTGTTAGCTTAATTTTGGCATTATAACCTTCCTGCAGCGGAGGCAGTTTATCTAATTTCTGTTTCCAGAAAATATCTATTATGTTGTGGTATTGTAGTAGAAGAATTTGTTTAATCTATATAATCTTATCCTCTTTATTTTTTAGGGGGGCCTTTGGGGCCTTGTAATCTGCTATAATAGTATTAATCTTTGTTATTAAGGTAATAAATACTGCGTTGCCCTTCTTTAAAGCTGTCTAGTAGAATCTGGCTGCCCTGATAATAGTAATATTAATACCCAGGTCTATTAGTTTCCTGGCAGCCTTTGTTTGCTTATTAATTTTTGGCTCTTGTAACTCCTGCAGCTCTGGGTCTTTGTAGAAGGCCTTTATGGCATGCTCTATCTTTGCTAGCATGATCTGGCAATCTATTTGCTGGGTCTGTCAGGGCTGGTGGCAGGCCTGTACCAGGTACTCTTCTAGCTTTATCCTGTAGTCTTTTTGTGTAATTTCTTGCTGGTATTCCTGGCTTATTGGTTGCTTGTCAAGTGCTCTTGTGGGAATTAGGAGGAACATTTTTGCAGAGACCTTGTCATGGAGGGGCAGGTCTTCTGGCCACCAGAGTTATTAAGTATTGCAGTTAGGAAGGATATGGTGCTTCTTTAGCCATAGTTGGCCCAGTATTATGTCATAATATCCCAGTTTTAGGATTAGGAATGGCGTGCAAGGTAGCCTGTGGCTGTTGACTACAAGATCCAGGAATATTACATGTATAAGGGGTGTTGTGTGCTCTCTACTAAACCTGGTAACTTTATAGTTGCCTGTAATATATTCTATAAAGACCCCAAAGTAGCTTGCTAACTTGGTTGCAAGGTCTAAATCTATACATGCAAAAGTATTTGCTCCAGTATTAATTAGTATACTTATTTTAACAGCCATACCCTGGTAGGTAATTAATATTTTAATTAAAAAACTGTCTTTCTTATAACCTAGTAGCTGCTGGAGGTCTAACATACATAAATTAATACTTTGTCTGCTCAGGAGGGAGACTTTTCCTAAGCTTGGTTGTTTTTTGGCTCCTCCTTCTTAGCATACTTGGGGGGGGGCTCTAGGGATTACAGAGCAGGGACAGTGGCCTGCATAGCTTTCTTTGGGCAGTTAGGTATTATATAACCCTTCTGGTAATAGTAAAAGCAGAGGCCTTCCAGGCAGCAGTGTTAATATTTTTCTGCAGTTATTAGTGCCCATCCTTCCTGAGGAGCCTTTTCTACTGGCATGGTGGTTACTGCTGCAGTCCTAGTTATGCTGGTTAATTTAGGAGCTTTGCCACTATCCTGACTACAGATTATGGATGTGGTTTAACTCTAAGGCTTGTTGCATACTTTGGTCTTGTTAATAAAAGCAAGGGTATCTGTAGTATGGTAATAGTTCTTAATAAAGGCATTAAAGCCCATGCTTATATTATTATAGTAATTTAGAACTGCAAACTTTATACAGCTTGTTATTAACTTATAAAGGTTATCCTTATAGTTATTAGGATTAATACCAGCTTCCTGTACTAATATAGAAAACTGCTAGAGGTACTTGCTAAAGGTCTTGCCCTCTATTATTAGCTCCCTGTATTTGTGCTTGGCCTGCTTTTTGTGGTTAGGGTCTGTAAAGACAACTCTTAAGTAGTCAAAGACTTCCTTTGCAGTCTGATATGGGTTCTTACTACCTGTATGTACGCGGGGGTACATGGTTTAATATACAAGGCCCTTCACGCGGCTTAGGATATAGGTAATCTTGCTATATTTAAAGGAAAAGTAGTTAGTATTAATAGTTAACTTGTACTTTATTGCAAGTAACTATTCTTTAAACTCCAGGTCTTTCTTGCTATTAGACAATTTCTTAGGGTTAGTAATTTATTCAGACCTCAGGGCACTAGTTATAGGTATTACAGACATAGTATGGCTGCTCTTACAGGCAAGGCAGAGGGCTATTTTATTATATTTTGTAGTAACTTCTTTAAGTTTCTTGTAGAGTTTGGTGGTTACAGGATCTTTTTCCAGTTCCTTGTTAAGGTCAAGAATCTGCTGCTTTAGGTCAGCATTCTCTGTTTCCAGAACTGCCTTCTCAAGATAGAGGGCTTCGTAGTTTTGCAGATACTGATCAAAGACATAATCACATGTTTCTTGTATATACCTCTACTTCTTGTTATCTTGGGCAATCTGCTTGCAGGTAAACTCTTCATACTGGACAGACTCCTTGGCATTCTGAGGGAGGATCAAGAAACATAGCTGGTCATGTACAGGCGCTCTGGCTGGTTCCTTGGGCGGGTTCTGGGCTAACCTAGCCATTTTGGGCGTTTAAGCAGTTCTAGCGTTGGTTCGGGCTTTAGTTCAGGATTTTGGGCGTTGTCATATATTGTCAAGCTTCCTGCTGGGTCTGCCAAGTCAGGATTTGGGGATTTTGGTTGGTCCGACTGTTAGAAGCGCCGTTGGTATACACGGGAAGCCAATCATGTTACTTGGGCTTTTACCCACAGTAGGTTTTTTGGCCTGTAAAGCCTTGATCAACAAAGAAAAAGAAGAGAGATAATAAAATAATGCTTAGGATTGTTACCACAAGCCAGTCAGAATATTAAAATAACCATTCCAGTGCTTATATTCAGAATCCTAAGCATGGAAAAGAGAGTTATGTACATGAGGAGATTGTTTGTGGGATGTCTCTACAAAGCGAAGCTTAGCTTGATTTGGTAGGCGGTCAGATATGGCAGAAGTCGGTTCATCGCATACACCGGTGTATGCGATGAACTGACTAATCACGCGACGCTCCTTCCGGGCTCCGTGTCCAGGATGAACTCTGTAGTCTATGCAGGCTCATGATCACGGGGCGTAAGACCGTGACAGTGGGCAATAGGTTTTCCTGCCTAAATTCTAATACTGGCCAGGTATTTGCTTTTGTTGCTGATTAATTAATAATTTATACAGCCATACTGACAATCTCCTGTTAAACCTTGTATACAACCCTAACCAACTTTTGCTTAACACCACGTAATAACCCTTGTACTAATCGCCATCAAACTGTGCTCTGTCAAATATCAGTGGCTGCTGGATCTACAGTAAAATTTTCAGCCCTCTAGCCCCCCCCTGTCTTATCCCATTCTACTTCAAAATCATGTTCGCAAAAATCCCATTACACTCAAATCCGCCCCACCAAATTATCTGAAACCCTAGTCCTATCTCACAGTAATGCTTGCTGGCCTGTGGATTAGGGTTCCCTAGGGCATGCTGGGCCCTAGGCGCCGGCCGACATCAAGGATAGAACTAACACACACTATATGTTTCCACGCAGCCTGTCACCCCAAATCAAGCAGTGCTACCCCCGGCTGCGAGGATTTATGCTGCAACTCACCTACCTGTGCGTTTGCACCCTTGTCACACCGTAACCGGGTCACACACCCTTTTCTCAAGTAACCATACCATAGCAGGTACATATCTCTGATATACACCCAGTCTGTCATGGTACATTGCAGGGCCTCGACCACCAACCAGGTGAGTCTCCTTCAATTGCCCGGGATGGCCCATGCAGAGTCTACTATGGTAGGCATCGCATATGATATAAGCTAGACAAGCCTGAAGGTTTTGTACCCTAACTGAGTCAGGTTGACTAACCACCATGTTTCCGCAATCAAACCTCAAGATTGCCATCATCGGCGCCGGTCCAGCCGGGCTTACTTTAGCCTCCCGACTTACGGCAAGCACGCATCCCTTCGACTTTACTGTCTTCGAGCTGCGCGATAAGCCCGATCCATCTCAGGTCTCTGTCCCCTGTGCAAACCTGGATTTGCACCAAGAGCTAGGTCTGCGCGCAATCAAAGGCTGCGGTCTTTACCCCCGGTTCCTGCAGGTCGAGAGTGCGTGCACTGAGCAAACCAGAATCCTGGACATAGCCGGCACCGTGCTGTCCGACACTACAGGCGACGGGGGACGTCCGGAAATCTCGCGGAACGCGCTCATTCAGCTCCTTCTGGAGTCTATCCCGGAAGAGCGCATCCGATGGGGCACCAAGGTCCTCGACATCACACCGGCAGATTGCAGCAGGGGTAAAGGCAAAGGGTGCATTCGGTTTACGGAGAACGCGAACCCCGCCACGGCCTCGACATCAGAGGAGTCGTACGATCTGATCGTTGGCGCAGATGGCGCCTGGTCACGGACCCGCGCTGCGATTCCGAATGCCCTCGAGCCAATCTACAGTGGCGTCTGCTACATTACGATGTACCTTCCAATCTCGCCAGAAAGTCACCCAGACCTCGACAGGATGATAGGCGGGGGCACGTTTGCCGTCTGCGGCGAAAACAAACTGCTTCTTGCGCAGCGAGCAATCCACGGCACGGTGCGGGTCTGCCTGTTTTTGCATTCCAGATGCCAGGCTGCGGTGCGAGAGGAGCTACTAGCTTCCACCCACAACGATAACGCTGGACCGGATCCTCTCCTCAGCCCCGACAAACTGGTAACATCTCTGCCATCCAATCCCAAAATCCTACAAGAGCTCCTCTTGACACACGATGACTTCTTTGCAAGCTGGTCAGAAGATATCAAGCGCCTCCTGAGAACAGCCCTTGAGTCCCAGCCGACGGACGCCACAATCATCACAAAGCCAATGTACATGCTGCCTCTAGCGCCGTACCCGTACGCACATCAACGCGGGATCGCACTGGTCGGAGACGCGGCGAATCTGATGACCCCGTTTGCCGGCAGAGGGGTCAACTTGGCTATGGTCGATAGCCTGGACCTTGCAGAGGGACTGGAACACCTCCAATTGGCGGCTGCGCCTTCATCTGGATCGATACCTGCAGCGATATTCGCCGACAGACTGGATGGACAGCTGAGGGCTTATGAGCGGACGGCATACGCGCGCGCAAAGGAAGCAATGGAGCTGACGTGGCGCAATCTCTGCTTCTCATATAGTGAGAAGGCGTCGGACCTCTTTGCCGAGGTGATGGCTAGCTAAGTATGGTTGTAGACCTGCACGCAGGTCGGATGTAAGAGATTGGATGAAACTATATGGGAAGCATTGGATGTTCTTCTCAATGGGTGGCGATAAGACCTTCTATCTAACGTAATCGGACACCGAACTGGTAGACTACGGCATGTCCATGGATATCAGATAGCGAATCCTATCCATATCGTATCCATGCGGATACCAGATACCTAAGTTGCTATCTTTATCCACATGCACATCCATGCGGATCCGATATGGATATCTTATTGCTATCCGCACTAGCAAAATTCTCGCTAGATTAACCCAATCTAGCCTGACACATGACGCATAATTTGCTGATTTTAAATTCGTAATATATGCCTGTTCTGGCCGTGACAAGCTTGCCAGTGTTATACTGAGCCCTGGATCAGCGAGATGCCCACAAGTGAAGCAAATGACTTATCTTACAGTATACTCGGTGTATTATACGGAGAATTCATTACCCGGCTATATTTTTTCTACTTTTCAAACCCCGGTATGTATTGATTTTGAAGCAAGTACTTAGCAAGAACTTATCAACAAATTGCGAGCCACTATTCTGCAATAAATTTATAATTCTGTTGTATGTATAGCCGCTTACTAAGTAATAGTAGAACAAGCTATATCTACCTAATCCTGGTGAAAGCTTTTGCCCATGACCCTTTGTTTGCTTTAGAGAGCCCTAACCAAGAGGCGGTCGAGGAAATGATGAGCGACGAGGAATATGAGATAATATACATTATAAATCAACCACAGACTTCGTTTCGGTCTGTCTGGGTGGCCACAGATGAGGTCACGGGCCAAGTTCTTGGGTACGCAAAGTGGACATTTCTTGACGCCGTGCCACAGTCCACAGAGCATAGTAAGGAGGCAATTTGCAGGACGAACTCAAAAAGCATGTCTCCAATCGACTTATACGCCGCCGAGTCAGCTGGTCGAAGGGCTTGTTTTAGGAAAATGGCGATTCCTATTGTTAGTGCAATTCTTGCCTTGCACACTCATGGATTCAACGCATTGACTAATTTACCTGCTCTGGTATCATGTCTTGAGGTATTGGCCGTCGATCCAGAGGCTCAGGGAAGGGGTATCGGCTCAAATATTCTCGAGGCATTTATCGGCGTTTTGGGTGGGCTTCCTCTTTACTGTGAAGCTACCAAGGGGGTTGCTCCAGTTTATCATCGTCATGGCTTTGCTGTGATTGATACATTTTGTATCAACCTCAGCGACTCAAACAATGGGAAGAGCCTGCTTCACGAGTCCATCTGCCTTGTGCGCTATCCAGGCTAATCGGTCTTTCATACACATCGCGAGCTGATGTGCATGGTTCTCTAACAAGGGATAATTATACAAAATCTCAGTTGAAACAGCTAGTTATGCACAATACGGCAATTGCCGGAGTTCCTATTACTTCATACATAACTTATTCTAACCATAAAACATTTGAGCGTGGCATATAAGCTTGGTGTGGTCAATTATTCTTAAACAAATGTGAGCTTATCCATTGCATGACTATGACCGTTCTGTGAATCATAACATAGACAAGGACCACTCTGCATGGGTTATTGCCGTAGTAATGCATGCAAGAATGTCTCCTTTGCACCACCAACCCCAGTTAGCTGCCAAGGCTGCTGATCTTCTTGCGACGAGCATCTCGATTGAGGCAACATATGCGGACCGGCTAAGATGAGGGAAAAGCACTTTGTGTCCCTTGATTGCTCCTTCACTGCATCTCGGAAACCCGAGGATGCATCTGTTCATCCCCTACATATTTTGACATCCTGGAATTTTAGGTACCCTTTGTTTTGTCTTCCACGGAGATAATTCATAGCGCTTGTCCATGCATATATTACCCATGAAGCACCGTAGCTCACTTGTGTGCCCGAAGGCCACGTTTCTCTCAGAATGAAGTAGGGGCCTGAGCTACAGAGCGGAGGGTTCTGCTCGTCTAGTCACTCGGTCCCTTGTACTGCACCATCTCCAGATATAAATAGAAGACGCAGGACGGTTTTCTCTAGATGCAGCAAATCAAGAGCATCAGTATTGGCCATTCAAGCAGTCGCTGTTAATAACCATTTGTCTATACTCCACATCTTTTTGCGTTTGCTTGGTGAGTCCAAGTTCAAAAGCTCTGGTAGAAAGAACACCAGTGCTAAGATCGCCTTCACTGGATGAAACAATTCTGGCTACTGCGATCCCTCGCATTGCCAACGAACTCTAGTCGCTCGGTGTTTTAGAGTTCTGTTGTCTTAGCAGAGCCAAGCCAATGCAGGCCAGAGCCAGGACAGATACTAGCACTAAGTTACTACAGGTTACTGGCTGCAGCATGCTAGGTGGGGCATGATATTCTGTATCTATGGGGTAGCCTGGCTAACAGGGTCCTTCTGCTCCAGGTCCAGGGTGGCAACTATATCTAGCAGATCCTGGAACCAGACGCCAGTCAGATACCATGTCCACCAAATTGTCCACAGCCAGAGGTCGGCATCCTGCAGCATCTTGCCCCTGGCTACCTAGCATATTGCCTGCTGTCTGCTGTCAGCTGCCCAGACTTTTCTTGCTGCTACAATCTGCTGTCAATGGTGCCAGTGTAGGAGGGTTATCAAGTTCAGGGTCTTCGGCTGGATGGGGATCAGGCTAGCTGTTATTAACTCGTGGAAGTAGGGATGCTTCATAGGCCCGGGCCTGGGAAAATACACGAATGTAGCGGCAGCACGCCTGGGATGGCAGCTTATCAGGGACGGAGAAAGGTCATAGCAGATAAATTTACTACTAGGGAACAGAAACTGCAAAGTATTTCTCGTGGCGCTGGCATTCTGCCGACACCGGCCGACAACTATAACATTGTGTCCGGAAACTCGGTAGAGCCAGCAAACTTATTCCTAGATAAGGCCTCACGAGGCGACGACCTGTTATAAATGAGAGCAGATAAAAGAAGTTCAGCAGAAATGCCAACGCTTGTTTAGATCGTTCCAAATCGTCAGCCAGTCCTCGAGTCATGTTCTCCAACTCCACAAACGGGTGCCGGACAAATCCACCCAGGCTCGCGAGTGCTAATGCAAGTGAAGAGGCCGAAAATGCTATAATCCACTTAAGGATATTCTACAAATTACTATGTCAGTGACACTGGACGGTGGGGAATGATGAAATATATGAGGACGTACTTTATCACGAAGTCGCCCCTGCCTGTAGAGCGACAGACACATATCAGTGCAGCCTATAATTACGCCAAGTGCTGCAATGACGGAATATGTGGTTTTGACCGCGCGATACCTGGTGTACGAGTTGCGCATTGCGGACCCATATGAATCTGACGAGTAAATATAGTGATAATGCGTTCTCAGAGAAAGAGACACGATCAGAAGCACGGTCAGCACCGCAACATACGTGAAGTGTATGCCCGATAGAATCTTCCGCCCCCGAGCGTATTTGTTGGGCTCCGCCAGCTTCCACATGGGAATCAGGAGGATAATGATGAGCAGGAGGGTGGCGATACCGAAGAACCATTCACGCAGAACCTTGTCAAGATGGAAAGTACGGCGAAGGGCCACTCTACATTCGTTAAGGACAAGGAGGATAATACTGCTTGCAGATGAGCTAAGATCTGTGTGTTAGCTGGGCCTGACAACAGCCGGGATGCCGAAATGACGGGACTTGCCAAATAGCAAAAAAGAGGGACAGAGCGAATATAAAGGATAAGCCTGGAGGCAGCCGTTTATTCTTCGCACGGAAGTAGTGGACTATCCCGAAGATGGCGACACAAATAAAAATGAAAAAAAAAGAGCCCATAGAAGGAAATGTATACTCGTGCCGATTCATAAGCGAAGGCATCGCTGCTACAGGAAAGGTCGATACTGATGCCGCCACCACCACCATCGAAAGATCCGCCGCGTCGTGGCGCCATAGTTTGGAGGGAGTCAAGAATAGAAGACTATGGGGGAGGAGATCCACAGAACGTGGCAGAGAGACGGGCTGGGATAAAGTGTGCCTCGTTTCATGCGAGCTTGGTCTGCCAATATTATATACCTTGCAAGGTAGCCTCCAGACATCCAATTCACGCACCCACACAAACGAGATTAGCTCACAAAAAAATAAAGGTCATCGTCGGTGAGGGTCCGGGTTATCACATCGGTCAATGTTTGGGGGACTG
Organism: Aspergillus spinulosporus; assembly: GCA_003574815.1. NCBI lineage: Eukaryota > Fungi > Ascomycota > Eurotiomycetes > Eurotiales > Aspergillaceae > Aspergillus > Aspergillus spinulosporus. The sequence goes on along the minus strand of QPHH01000010.1, from coordinate 960,947 downwards.
GTAGAGGAGGGTGCGCTGGGCAGGACAAGGCCAGCCGTTCGAACGAGTATGAGTGGATGGTTTGTTCGTTTTCTTTAAGACCAAGCCCCTGGCGAGTGGAGACAAGGGGCTGTTGCCTGCCAGAGCCTCGTCTAGCGTGAATTAAATTTTGATGACTTGTTTAATTCTTCCGCTGATGTCCACATGAGTGGACTCTCATCACGAGCCGAGAATGGAGAATTTGCACACTTCCATTACCATTCAGGGTCGAAATCCAGCCCGTAAACGGGGGACTTGGGATGGCCTCGGAGAGGGCACTGTAACCTAACCCTTAAATGTCAAGGTTGCCCGTCCATCCACATTCTATGCTCGAGCTCCAAAGGCGTCCATGATAATAAAACCACCACAGTCATTATGACGGCCAATAATTGTCTCTTAGCTACAGTATTACCCCATCCCTCGACCGCAGGACATCAAGACATGATCACACGGGACGAGGCTACTAAGGTTAAATCTGTACTCCAGATGCAATATCGCCTGGAAATTTTCTTGCTGCGAGTTTTGAGGGCATCGCGCCGCAGTCTGAATGGAGCCGCCTTTACATCGGCGTTGGCTGCGAGAAGGATGTTGGCCAGTTTCTGGTCGCCGGTTCTGGCGGCAGCTTGCAGCGCCGTCCTGGATAGGAATTTGTGGTGCAATTGCTTTTGAGGCGGTTGCGTTTAAATTCGCTCCGTATCGAGGGGCATTCGGGTAGTGTCAATGCGGCTAAGACGTGCAGCATTCTGCAGGTGTTGAAACTCTTTAGCATACGTTTGTCGGCTCCAGCTCCAACAGAAAGCAGCTGGATGGTATGATAGTTATGGAAGAAGCCGGTCGCAAAGAGGTGAGCAACAGAATCCGTTCTATACTTCATCAAGCAGGGCGCGGGCAATGTCCTAGTTCTGATGAGATTGTGGGGACAACGATAGATATCTGAAATAGGGAAAGCTGTTATGCTGCTAGAGAAAGGTGTGGAACACACAATGAAAGCAACTCGCCTGGAAAAAGAGAGGTCCTGGGGATTGCATCTTCAGTGAAGCCTTGCTCTTTCATTCATATACTTCTGTAACCACAATCAATCACAGACCTGAATCTCTAAATAAGCATACACAAAGCGTAGAGAGGCTTATTGGAACTCGTCGCGGACAGCGGCAGGCAGTCGATGAAGAGGAGATAAGCGAATCCAATGGGGACCATTAACAAGTCTTGACCAGCCTGTATGGATGAGGATGATGGGGGTTGGTTCGTATCTGCATCAGCACAGCTTTGAAGCTTTGATAAAGGGAAGTGACTCAAGCAACGGGGCTGAAATAGGCCAAATGCATGGCGTGACAAGGTTCTGGCATCCTATCCATTCACGGCAATTCGTGTTGTCATCGCAGCCAATCTTGCAGCACACAGACACAGCCACCCTCGGCATGTCGATCAGGGTCGGTGCCCAGCTCGCAAATTAAACGAAAATCTTGAACCCGGAATGAGCCGGTCATAATATGACTTGACCGCATTCTCTAACAATCTGTTGACCCCACAAACGAGTCCATGAGATAGACATCAACACGATCACGGCGGGTTGTAATTAGATCTCCCTTGAAACGATAGAAATGGAATGCGCAAAACGACTGCCCATAGCAGACCTTGAGGTGTCTGAAAAACGTCCTATCGTGAAACTCGGGTCGGCGAGTTATGATGAGCTGGAGGGCTCTCTTGCTTGGCCTAAGCTCTCTAGATGAGGTCGAGTGCCGTAGATCTAAAACACAGCCATTGTGGTCGTACTCCGCAGGAGACCCCGAGACTGCTTGAACGAGTTCAAGCAGACTTACTCCCAACATTGGCTTGCTTATTGTATCTGAGCTCTTATGTGGTTTCGTATATGTTGGGCAGAATCTGTTATCCCAAGCCTCGTGATTCCTACTTCCTACCCTCCAAACAATACAGAGACTCAACAGCTGCAGACGAGCACCTTCGTTGCGAGTCAGGGGGACAGAATAGGCAAAAGAAATTCGCGAGGCTGTGTCATCTTCCAGCAATAACTGGACGGTTTCCTTGTATTTTCAATCTTGGCGGTTGGGTAGCATACGAAAAGAGGCCATGCGCTCAAACCGTGCACTCGGATGTGCACGGGGCTGGCCGGTGATTGATATTATTTGTTGCTGCAATTGTGGTTCCAGAAGATGGTGGTATTACAGCGTCGAAGTCTTCGATGCAGTTACGAGGAGCCTCTGTTCAAAGGACGTATTAAGTCTTAGGGAGACTCGCGTGATTGTGGAACGCTTTTTCCCTCGAGATGAAAGTCGCAGCCCAGAGTTCACCTAATTCCAAACTAGATATTGCTCTCCAAACCCAGATTTTAGCCTGATATCAGCTATGCATACAAGTCAAAATGTGGCCCTTGGGCAGACCTGGTTTCATAGTTCTGTTTCTGGTCCCAAGCATCTTGGCCGCTGAGCCAAATAGACTACCTCCCAAAATACCTATACCCGTGGAGGCTGGCCATTACAACAACGCAACCCGCTCTCTCGAGGGAGTCGACAACAGCCTTCTACTCGGACTGTTGTCCAGGAGACAAAACGTCTGTACATCAGGCTGCAGGTATTGCTGCTCGGACGGAGTCTGTGCGGGATCTGCACAGGACGAGTGTTGCGGTGGCTACTATTGTGATGCTCCCAGGACTTGCGGCTGGTACCGGGGCTGCTGTGCCGCTGGGACTACGCCCTGCCATGACGGCTGTATGCTCAATAATGGGCAATGCTGTGGGGCAGTCCTTGGACGACAGTACAGGTTGCGGTGTAATAATAATTCAGTCTAAACTTACAAGTCGAGGCCCATTACGTATAAATAAAACATGAATCCCCCTTCTCTCCTGTCCTTAGTTGAGAGCACCTTGAACTTTATCGATTCCCTTAAGCAGACTTCATTCCCCGCCACCTACCTACCTTTTCACTGGGCACGGCTTGTCACCATGCGTTGTTCAATCTATCTCCTTTTTGCCGTACTCGCGAACCTAGCCACGCCCACAATTGCTGATACGCAATACCCAGCATGTGTCGAGACCTGCATCACAGAGAACCCGACTTCCTCGTGGTGTGATGGCACCGAAACCGGGCAGGGTCTCGACCAATGCACCTGTGACAGTCTTGCTGGAAGTCTCATGGTTGAGTGTATCCAGGAATGCTCACCCTCGGACCAGCAAGATTATGCTGCAGGCATTCCTTCTCTGTGCCGCGATAAATTGTTCCCGGCGTCAACCACCAGCACTCCCAGGTCAGGTTCTGCTGCTGAGACTAGCTCCAGCACCTCCAGCACCGAAACCAGCTCGGAATCGACTACCACATCAATTGACTCCGCGAGCCCAACTTCAACCGATGGTGCCGCTGTGGGTACTAATGCGCCTAAGCTTGCAGCTGTGGGAGGATTGCTAGCTGCGCTGTTCGTGTAGGGGTCACGTTAGTGTACTAAGCGATAGGATATGTTGGTTGCTGTTCCATGTGTATCCCTTGCAAGGCTTTTATAACTTCAATATAACATTTGACCCTCTATTGTTTACTTAGTAACGTAAACGTTCGCAAGAATATCCCTGAGAACTATATCCTAGAAGTATTGGCAGACCTTAATCTGACAGACAACACCAATCTCACTACTACTATGTAATTAGCAGATGCCGAAAATCCTACCCGTAACCTGGTTCTTCTGGCTGTCTCATCTACTCAGATAATTTTATGATGCTATCACTATTGTCTGGGCAGTTATTCCCACCATCTACCACAAGATGATCACCTTGAAGGGTAAGACATGCCGGCAGCTTCTACGGCTCGACAAGTTACTCGTACTCATAGAGGTTGCGGCGCCTAGGTCTAAACAAGCTCAAGGGCTTCAAGGTCATTAGCCTGACCCTAGGCGTGGATCTATCGAATGGAAACAATGCCAGAGGCACTGTCAACATTCCAAATCCGCCCGTGCTGACGCTGAGCATGGTGCGACCCCCGGCCTTCCTCCCCCTTTCCCTCTCGCCCAGCCAGCTGACTTGAAGTAAACGATACAGCGCAATCTGACCATGGTTCTTTCTTCCAACGGGACTTTGCTCGGCCAGTCGACGGTCAAAGATTTTGTGCTCAAACCGGGCAACAACATGGTTGTATGCTTTCCACTCTAGACCAGGAAACGCTGCTTGAAATCCTTGGCGAGCTCCCCAAGGACGCGTATACGATCCCACTTGCCATTGTCGGCAATTCAAGCTTTTACAATGGAGATGAGATCCCGTACTTCACGATAGCGTTGGCGTCGACCAGAGTGGAGATCGAGTTGGGTAGCCGTCCTGAGAGTTGGGGCTGGCGGCATCCAACTGTCCGTGAAGGTCATAGGTCATGTAAAAAATGTAGTCGACGACTTCGTAGCCCTCCTAGATGGACCCAAACCGAAAGTGCAGGTGGGTGTACTAAGTGTTGATTTGTAGGGCATACTGATACAGACACTCACGTTTGAAGGGGTATCCCTCGTTGTAGGCAATACTGCGGAACTTGTATGGGGCCGAGCCTTTGACAATGTCGGTGCCGCAGTTCGAAATACAGCCGTTGGTGTTGGGCTTAGCCGTCCCCGGAGCTCCTGTGTTCGTGTCGGTACAGAACTCAGAAGTAATACAACACTGGCCGTCATTCACGATGGCGGTAGCGCAAGAAAGCGTCGTGGTTGGGTTTGGGGCGGAAGTCGGGGAAGTCGCCAGACAAGGAACAGGCATGCTGGCCAGGGGCGAGGCTAGAGCAGAGCCCCTTGTCCGGGCTGTGCTTGGTGAACTCGGCACCAGAGATACCGTACCGTTCGGCCAGGGCGGCATAGCTGTCTCCATTGCCCACCATCTCAGTCCGGCATTCAGATGTCCGAGCGTGAAGTGCCAAGTGGGCAAGAGATTGCCTAGTTTGGTGCCCTGCTGTCAGAGCGGCGTTGCTCCGAGAGACAGTATGGTTACCTTTGATAGAAGACAGTTGGGGCAGGATAAAAGGCGCCGTGGTGGTGAAACTCGTAGAGTTGGCAAAGTCAAGACACTTTGCATCACACCAGGACCTGAATACCCGCTGGATGTCGCCCATGGTTCCATGGTTGAGAGCTATGAATCCCAAGACGTGGTCGGGGTCATATCCATGTCCGCAGAGCTGGATTGCCAGGGCATCGCGTTTACCATCGAAATCTGCGGTGTTGGAGTCCAAGGTCTTGAGGGCAGTATTTGCAACGTCGGGAGCTCGCAGACCCTGGCCGATCTACAGACCAGCAATGGAGTGACCGAAGCGCGAATATAACATGATCGTTCTGTTTATGGGGGCGTGGTCATTGACCACGTACTCACGCATCTGCTCCATCAACCAGCTGTAATCGGCCTCTGTGCCGGTCTCACTGGTGGTCCATCCAAACCCGTAAGTGACACTGACGTTCTCAGCAGGACGAGCAGCAGCCGCTTCGGCCTTAGTCTCGTCATCCCAGTTATGGCCATAGGTCGTGCAGGCATAGATGCGATGATTGCTGTCCTTGTCGTCGACGTCGTCATACAAGGAGAAGCTGTAAAGAACAGCCTGCTTGCACGCGGACGTCCGATCAACACTGGAGTAGACAGACCAGCAAAGGGGGTGAGAGCCAGTCTTGAAGCAGGGAGAGGGGCAGATGGTGTTCATGCCGTGGTAACCAGGGGCGGCCGGTTGCCTCGATCCTGCCTGCGCAGAGACGAAGACCTCCCCTCCCGGGCAAGAGAGAGCAAGGGCACCGACGGCCACATTGCCCCAGGAAGGAGCCATGGGTTGGGTACCAAAAAGATGGTATTAAGCGCAAAAAGAAAGAAAAGAGAGTCTAGAGCGCAAAGCCAAAGAATGAGTAACTGGACAAAAGAACGGACGCTGAGTTACCGGCAATGCTAAGGAAAGGATACCATTGACACAAGGCTGAATAGGAGCATCCGGCTGGGCTATTTATCATTTCTCAAGGCTCATATTGCTCCGAGTCTATCTACCGACGCTACCTATGCCCTGTGGTATACTCTTAGATTGCGCCTGTGGTGCCAAGCGAGCTGAACAGCCTCATCCCATTTGGCTCAGGGACAAAGACACGACGCATACCATAAGCGAACCGACCCGGAGTTACAGCATTCACTGCTCAACCCGGCCTACAGAAAGTCGAAAGTCCAGATTAGCCCACGCTTGGGCAGGCACCAGCGCTGGGATAGGTCTCGCTGCGAGTACCTTGCAGTGCGAGCCCACTGGGGTTGAGTCGAAACGCCGACAGCGATTTCGTTCGAAGAAGATACGATAACTTAATGAACATTGATGTGCAGGACTCCTGCCTCAACGAGTAAGCGCAGTGATGCCCCCGAGGCCCTAAGCGGCCACGGCCCGAAGCGCTTGACCTTCCTCAACCACTGTCGGCTTGACCCGCCAACCGGAGGCGCTGGAGGCATCTGGACTTATTCCACCTTCGGCCATGTTTCTTTATCGAGACTGTTCTACGGCGTACCTGACCCATCGCCTGACCAGCGTGTTCAGATCCCCTCACGCAGAGAGTGGGCGCACGACTAAGGTCCGAGATCTTAGCTGTGGGCACGGCCAGGGACATATGCACCTGACGGTGTTCTCCAGTACGAACGTTATTACCCTGAAAGATCAGAAGCATCCGATAAGCCGTTCTTACATATGGTAATGTCATGTGTATCAGATTGTCTCGTAGTTCCAAGAATTCATGAGCGGGTAAGCTTTGACAAGCCTCGTAGGATCCCTGAGGAATAAGGCTTAGCAGTCAAAGAACTGAGACAGAAATCTCCAGGCCATACGCTATGGTGGCCCATTGTACGTTCTGCGCAGCCATTGGAGTCACTCGAGAATCCACAGTTCCATTAGAGCCTTGGCAGGGCAGCCCAGGCGCCGACGTCGCATCACAGGTCCTTGCCAAGACACCGGCTCATATAGTGCACAGAAATAATATCATAAATTATAAATGTTCTTCTAAATAAACTAGTGGGAGGGTGAAGCTCCGCTTCCTCGTAAATGTGGATGTATATTAAGATAGCGAGGTTACATTGGGCAATCATCGGTACCTAACCATTGATAATTTCGGATTCATAGGCGTGGAAGATTCATTACGAGAGATGTATACAGGCCGAACATTGTTGTCTGCCAGCAACCCTAGGTTTTCGGTTCCAGCTTGATGCTAGGTACATTTTCCAATATTCGCATGTTCATTTGTAATTGACTACCTCCTGCACTACACCACAGCGTGATATGATATACCGCAATCGTCTACCCACGCTAGAGCAGCGTCCGACTAGTACCCCACGAGGCCGACAGCCAGGGCAAAGGCTAAACTAATGGCAGCCCATGCAGCCCGGCCGTGGTCATCGCCTGCCGCGACGTCATCCTTTGGTGTCTTGTCCGGACAACCCGAAGTGGGGAAGAGTGTGCTGTGGCATTCAGCGTCGGCTAGAATGCTCGCCTCAGCCTCGAGACTGATGCTAACCCTGCAAGGGCTCGCTTCCGTAGCTGAAGTCAAGGTTGAATTGGCGAGCTGAGCGCACGTGGATGGGAGGCTGTTATGGTCAGGGAAGTCCCTGGGAATGTCCAGCGTGTTCACCAAGGCCGGGACGACAAACCCTGAAGCTTCACTGCATTGGTTGTCACTGGTGAGGGTGGTCAGGCTCACGGCAGTGGCACCTTGGTGTCGAAGAAGAGGTATTTGGCAGTGATCAAGTAGCTTGACAAGTGGAAGCCATCTTGAACGGCATCCTGATTGAGGCCGTCGGCTTCAAGGACCCACGGATACTTGGTGTCATAGTACGCCGGATCATTCGACTGAGAACAGTTAAGCCAGTACAAGTTCCAGAAGAACTCCCAGCTGCCGGTGGTGTTCAGCAAATTTCCAACGCTGGTGGAACTGAATTAGCTGGTCGCGTTGGCTGGGACGTTGGCCAGCTCGTCTGAATAGCTCCACACCGTCTCGTGAGCACCACCACCTTTTGGGCGCACCCCATACTGGATGGTTGCGTGGAGCTCCTTGGCGACAGAAGGGTTCTGGACGGCGAACACCACTGGCATCGAGTGCATTGGGGCGAACGTGCCTTCGCGCGGGAAAACTAAATCGATCTCAGTCTTGTTGGGCTCGGCCGTCGCCCAACAGGCCAGCAGGCCAAGCGAGAGCCAGGACACACGAACCATGCTGGTGCTGGAGACTCAAGCCGTGGCGGCGGAAACACAAAAAGCGAATGGCCTAGTGGAGAAGAGGAAAAGGAGGGACTGCCGACTGGAGAGGTGTTAAGAGAAGAGGGCAAAGTGCAGGAGCACAGGCTCCGGATGATGTGGAATATTTAAATTTTTGCGCCGATTCTCTGCAAGCGAACCAGGAATCTTAGCTCACATATCCAGTAGAGCTTGAGGACCACTACTTGGCCAGCGTTGCAGCCTTGTAAGGGGTGTGGGGGGCGCTAGAGAGGTATCTGTGACACTAACATGATTTAGGGCTCTGGACCCTGGTGGGTTTTGCTGCTGTTAGACTGCTCTCAGGAACCGCCAGCCGCAAATAACTCCTTAGGGCAGCCTTGCACGGCAATCCGGCATCTTTCATTGCCATCGAGCCTTTAGCGTTAGACGAGGACAGGCACCTATCAGAATAGTACCATCACTTGGTGTCCAGTTATGCGACGATGTTACCTAGGTACCTACTAAGGACGCCACTTTTGAAAAGCTGATTTCAGAGTCAGATAAAGACGCGAATAAATCATGAGCATGAGAAGTTGGACATGACTGCGGGCTACCGGAGGACAGACATATAAGCCACGGCCGGAAGAACAAACTCGATTTTCCAGACACGTTTCTGCCTTCATTATTCTATCACAATGCCTTCTCTCAAGTCTGCCGTTGTCCTGAGGCTCCTTCCCGAGCTGCTCGCTGCTCGTAGCATCTCTCTCGTCAAACACGGCGTGGCCTGCTCCTTCTCCATCGCAGCAAGCTCGGTGACAGCTGCGAATCCTTTGCGGCGTCATGGGGTATCTCTGTTGACGACCTCAAGTCGCTGACCCCCAGCCTGGACTGCACGAACTTTGACGACTTCGCCGACTACTGCGTCATGGGCGATATCACCACCGACGAGCCCAGCCCTTCCTCTGCCACTACCACTACCACTTCAAAGGAGGCTTCCACGACGACCACAAGCACTACCACCGTCGCCCTTACCACCACTACTGAGAAGCCAACTACCACTACAATCTCGACAACCAGCATGGCCACCAGTGACTCCCCCACCCCGACTCAGCCCGGCCTGGCCTCGAACTGTGATAAGTTTCACAAAGTGGCATCAGGAGACCAGTGAGATACGATTGAAGCTAATAATGGCATCACCACTGCCCAGTTTTCCTCCTGGAACCCTTACATCAATGACAGTATGTCCCATCCATTTCTCAGTCTTACCTAGGGCTTTTACAACGCTAAGACGAAACTCTCCGATGAACAGACTGCTCGAACCTCTGGCTCGACTACTACGTCTGCGTGCACGTCGCGCCCAAGCCCCAGATACCTGATATCACCAGCGACTGCAAGACTTACCACAACGTTCAGGATGGCGAGGGCTGCTGGGCTATTGATTCCGCCTACAGCATCACACTGGACCAGTTCCGCAAGTGGAACCCTACGATTGATGCCTCTTGCAGCAACCCCCGGGTCGACTACTACGTCTGCGTTGGTGTTTAGAGATATTAAACCTGCATTGGTAACATGAGCGCGTTCAGGGGAAGTAATCAATAATTGGAGAAATCTACCAGCAGATGTGATGCAAGTTCTAGGAGTCTTCACGACTAACGTTGATGCTCTTAATGTACTAATATATATGAGATCAGTTGGAATCAACTTGACATTCGCGTCAAATCAATGCTTATTTGGTGGGCTAGCCCGGTACCCCTATCTTCACACTAGGTCCATGCTATACCGTTGCGGCAGCAACGACCTGGCATCTACCATATTTTCCAATGACATCCGTTATCCCTTACCCGGGCCGTTCGCCGTGCCTTGTCCTGTTATTTCTTTACCATCATAAATCTCAAGGTAGCAGAGGGACCTACGATACCGACCTACATCACCGCCGGTCGATCTGGGCTCTGAGTCTATACCCAGCATCGCATCGATGGAATCTTCCGGATCGGCCCAAAATCCCGCCCAGGTCCTCAGGTTCCATGCCGGGATTGGGTTATACATACGTGCCTCCCCTGCCGATGCGACCTTACCTATTCGTCCCCGACTTCATCTGGCGCATTGTAACGGCTTGCAAACACCTGTGTTCTCGTCATAATTGGTGGGCTGCATTGGGCACGTGGGAACGGACCTCATTGAGATATTGCAATCTTAATGAATGTACTCACTCCATGCACTTTTGCGCGTTGCAAGGGGCAGGATGGCCTATCGGTGCAGAGATTCCATCTCATTATCTGCGAGTCATGACGTTGTCCATCGGGCATGCTTGCACAGACCTTCACAATCTGGCTAGCAACATTCATTAATCCCTACTTGGGTAATTTGGACTTACGCAATCTAGGAGCAAAAACAAGCTTTGTCTATACAGGTACATCTGTGATAACTCTTGTGTTGACATAGTGGTGCGTCCCTAATGTGACAGGCTTGAGTACAGAGAAAACAGCCACAGCTTATGAAGCAGGGGTAGATTTGCGGAAGATCAAGAAGCATGTCCATGTTTTGCGCGGAGGCAGCACCACTAACCATTTGCTTCTTAAACATGCTTAATAATTGGTTGTTGTTGGCGTTATTGTTTGTTGTGATAGCACTGGCAATATCACACGGTAGTACGCTTCAATGGAATAATTCCACCACCTGAGCTGCTTTATATATCTGGAGGCCAACACTTGGTACCATCAGCATCGTCATGTCTAATGCTCATTACATCATGCGACCAGAAGCTATAACATTTCCCTATACAAGAACATGGACATTCAACAGTTGGGGATGTTCTGGTTATATATTATTGACGTGGTGCCATGACTGCCTCAAAAGGTATGCTTAACAAGGATGTTGTAACAACATTTTATGTGCAATGTATATCATCTACTCCTGCAGCTCACCCGGCAAATAGTAACCTACTAAACCCCACGCCACATATATTGCGAGAAACCAGACTCGGCCTACGCCTCCGAATACACCCAACCAGTAACTCTCTTTGTATTCTCTATCGACCAGAATCCCTTGTTCCCCTCTAAACCAAGCCAAATCTCAGCTTTCAGATAAGACTTTGCCAGCTCGACGGTGGGGGGGGAGAAGGGGGGGCATTCTCTGCTTTGTAAAAAATCAATTCGTGTTAACTAGGCAGACGAATATCGAATGATCTTCGGTGTTTCTCGGTGGATGGTAGTTTTCCTGACTAACTATCAGTGGCGACAAGCTGCAGGGAGCATCTAGCTAGCAGTTTGTTACGACTCAACATCCCATAGCTGAGATGTAGTAGTCCCATGAATCCCAAGTACTAGCAAACTGATCCAGGATCATCGGCAGGTAGGTAGTGAACCATTCTTCAGCTCTAACAGCAGTATATTGTGCCTTGTGAGACTCCCAGTATTCAGGCAGCTAACCAGATTGTTCCCAGTCAACGACCGCCAAAATATGGTACAGGGCTGTGGGTGTGATAGTGATGTTACTATGATGGATATTGCCATGATTGAATTTGATTGCGCAGTTGTCCGGGAGGTCATAGCGAAATGGTTCTACTGGAACTGGGTGCGGATCCTGCATTAGTCTTTGATGAAGAAATATAAACCAGTTGTGAAAGTCGCGAACTATAGGAAATAGTCTGCTTCATACAGAAAGTTTACATGGAATACTCTGTTATAAAGAGGTCCCCGTGTAATGCTGCCTACAAAAAAGAATATTAGCTCACGACGATCAGTTATCCAGATGGTTTGATGGATGTTCGCACCCACAAACGGGCGGTTGGGGCAGGTTTAATAGAATTAATTATGCACAGCAGCCGGTGCGTGCCAAGCGCTCTTCGCAGTATGGTTGTGGCCAGAAGAGTTGATATAAGAGGATTTAGATGCTATTGTTATCTTTTCACCCATCGCAGCGTCTGCCGCAGGAGAGCATGCTGGCCTGGTATCAGGACAGAGGCAAAAAATATCTGTTGACCAGGCTGAGCAGTACGATATCAGAAGCAGAGAGGGCGCTTCCAGACCTGCCAATATTGCTGGTCACTTAAGGGCTGGAGGATAAGACTCGTTGATTGCCAGTCCGTCAGTAGGCATTAACACTGAATTTTGTTGATCTGTGCATAGTCAAATGCTTTTTCTGCTTGTCAGACACCGACGGGATAGACTGGTCCAGGGTAATGTCGACACTTCACATCCACAGTTGCTGCTGCAGCGATGCCTTTACACGATCACGCATAAACCCACGAGCAGCCAGCTTCCTGAATGCATAGCCGCAAATGTAGGTCTGATCGAGTCAAGAGTTCACCTCCGAATAGTTGGGTCTGTAATGACGATCTGATGCTCCCTTTCGTCCTCCTCCCATCCCCTTAAGTGAACATATACCTTGCTCCATTAGGCCAGAGAATGATAGGTCCTTGTGGAGACTAGGCAATTGATCCTATCATCTACTCTACAGGAACCCTAGCGCAAACCCCTCATTTCTTCTGCATAAGCGACGTGCAGTGATTTGACAGCGGTCCTATTTTTGCTTCTTACAGCCTTGTTATCCGGTTGCATTTAAATGCTACAATAGCTCAGCCTTGTCAGGCGCCGCCATTTTCTGTGTCTCCCTAGGTTCAAGATTCCTTGGTGACTCTTCCTGAAATTCTTCTTTAGGCTGTATGACTTCCGATACAGCCATCGACCGCAATGTCGTCCCCAATACCAGTTGGAGTTTTCTTTAATTTCCTTACCCTGCCTAGAATAAGACGCAGACAAACAACCTCCTCCAGCACAGACTCAGATTCCCAAGTGATCCCTAATGCTTGCTATGAAACCTGCAGTACGTCCACCGCTCGCTTCTATTTCCACCCCTTCTACTGCAAGACCAGACCACAAGAGCTCTCGACCTTTCCAGCCCATGACCCTACAAGAACCTAAATAACGTCCAAACCACTTCTTGTATAGGTGGCGCCTTCCTAGAAGCGCAACGAAGAGGCCAGATGGCCGCGCTCTGTGCCGACGGTTCCACTTTTTCATACCTAGTCGATCAATGCAGGCAATGTATCGAGCGCTTCGTCAACTCGTCTTCCTCGAACTCCACCGCCAGCGCATCATCAGGCAACACCACCGCTGAACTCAACGAGTTCATCGCGTATTGCGACGAACAGGGTGGGGCAGCGGCAACGGCAATGACACACTCGTGAAGGAGATTGACTCACTGCTTGCCTCGTACTCATCCCTCTCGTCGAGCCAGTCTCAGCTGCAGGCTTCTTTGTCATCGTTGGGGTATACGGGTGATTTTCCGGGGCCGACCAGTGCGACCGCGACGGATGATGTGACCGCAAGTAGATCAAGTACGCTTGGGCCGGCCGCCACTGCAGGGAGCGGGGATCGGAATTCTTCTAGCGAGGGCCTCAATGGGGCAGGAACAGAAAATCTAACCTCCTCCGGTACCTCAGATATCAGTGTTATTGCTTCTGCAGTGATCGTACCGGTTGTTGCACTCCTTGTAGGATCCGGGTTAGCGTGCGCCTTGATACGTCAGTGGAGAAAGAGACGAGGCATGGAAGAGATTGGTGCGGCAGGTGGTGGCTCTGATGATAAGGCTCAGCTTCATGCCGATGAGTTCAGGCCGGAGCTTGATGGTTTGGCTATTGCAAAGAAAAAAGTGGTGAATATGGATGAAGATCTAGCGGAACTGCCCGCAAGAGAACCTATTTGGACTGAGATGAATGGACTGGGAAGGAGTGAATTGGATGGAGAGGCAAGGGAATTTCCACTGGTGCTGAAGTTCGGTAGACTAGCGGGTTTACGTAGGTGTGTCTATGTACTATAACCAAGGTGAACTATTCCAGCTCCCAGCAACCTGGGAATGTACAACCATGACCGGCTGGGCGCTTCAGGTCGGTTCTTTATGATAACCAAACGCCGAAAAGAACGAATGGGCTCAAGGGCTAACGTACCGTCCCTTATCGCCGCGGCGTTTTGGTCATGATACTACAGCATTGATGCGCCGACAGCGCATGTTTAATGCTCGCAATCAGTCAAGCATGCTCGCCGGCCAGGCGTGGTTATATGAGACGACTGGCTCAACTTGGTACACAGGAACAGCGAGATTCGTCGTCTGGTCAATTACACAAAATTGGTGCTAGTGGTAGTGGTGAATTATACTCTGACTCCTTGGCGAAGCGGTATGCAGGATACCACTATCTAAATCTTTATAGATGTTCATGCACAGTTTCCCATCGTATCGTATTGATTTAGAACCTCGTCGCTACCAGTAGTTGTCTGTATGCCTGGCTATTTCAGCGGCCCCGTGGCGTGCGCCTGAAACGTTTGATGCCTCTGTCGAGCCTATGAGACTTGTTATAACCGCGGACTGGATTGGGCTTCTTCCTTATTTGGTCGCCCACTCGATTGGGGATGGCCACAAGCCATAAGCCATCCTAGAGCCCAAATCTGGGACTTTTAAATTTGCCTGGTTAGATTTGAAGGGTCATGGAAACCTTAGTATTCACATCCAGCAGCCATGGAGACCTATTTCTGGCCTGCCTAGCACCTTAATCTTCAGCCATGTCCTCCAGCAGTTATTACCCCCTGCAGTCATGACATGCCTAGCATCTATACCCTCCTAGGCTGTGATCTGGCTAATATCTCTGACTTCACAATTATAACCTCCTTAGCAACCTACTTTCTGAGTCATGACCTGCAACCTCCATTTCAAGGCTCTCAACAGACGCTGACAAACGTACATCCTCTTGATGCATTCTACTGTTGATTAATAGACAGCAGGTTGATGGGTTAACGAACAGCATTAATCATCATAACTTGTTATTAATGGAATAGGTTTAACGTTCTCCAGGGCAGGTAGGTTTCAGGAGAAACAGACCCGCAGAGTAACTTAATAGAACTTAGCGCCCGCGCAGATTCTGGCTTCTGACTGATGAATGACGGTGGGTTACGCTTGTTGGTACTTTATCATGATCTATTGCTGGCACGGCGCCTATGTTAGTCCTTGCACAGCCCTGCCGGTTAGTACTTAAACAATCCTCGACCCCAACAGCGAAGAATCCACCTTAGCCTATCTACTCCAACTCTCGACTAAAACTCACTACATAACAATGAAAGTCTCTCCACAGCCCGCCTCCGTCCACGACGTCAACGAACATGACGACCCAATCCTGCACACCAAACGCTCTGCCACTCGAGTATCGAAGAGACCAAGACACTCCGACCCAGGGCCCAGATTAGCAGGCTCCAAGTACGGAAACGATCACAAGACTCAGGCAGACCGAAAGGCCAAGGAGGAGGCTCAACCAAGCTTGATAATCGGAAAATCACGCTGCCACGGACCCATCAAGACGCTGGTTACTACGTACAAAGGGAAAGCCCCTCTAACCATCTTCAGTACGAGCAAGGACCAGACCGAGCAAGGCAATGAAATTGAAGGCGCCTGTTTTCGCAAGATTTTTCTGACTGGTTTGACCCTTTTCCCCCACCCAACCTGAGCTGAGCTGAGCGGGGGTTCTTGGCGAATCAGACGAAACCGAGATTTTGAACCCGACTGCCACGTATGAGAGGCAGCGCTGTGTGAAGCTGGTTATCCTGATTTCGCACGCGGATGAAATTTACGAGAACCCGACGATCTTTGTTGAGCAACGGGTGCATGGGCGTGGCTCCAGCGCGCAACGCCAAACGCAGACCCAAACTCAGACCGTCGCCCACGAGTTGATGTTCGGTAAAGTAGTCCAGCTCGGTGTCGAGTATCTCTTCCCCGGCTGTGGTGATGAAGACCGGACATTGGGGAAGCGGGATCTGTTCGTTCGATTCCAGTCTGTGAGTTCCAAGTGCACCGCGAGATGCCTTATTCGGAGAGCGCATTCTAAGATCATAATATATAGTTAGACGAGTCGGTCTTCAGTCAGTATATCAACCGCGCAAGATGGTATGGGTACGATGTACACGAAAGTGTTCGGATTGAAGACAAGATGCTCGAAACCGGAGTCGAGTATATTATCCCATCACCCACCGGGACTGGCGCTGGCTCGTGTATCGGGTTTCTCGACGGAACTGAGCTTCGAAGCCTGCTAAAGGCGAAAAAAACCATTCCACAGCCACAGCCACCCAGTTCCCGCTATGGACGGCGTGATTCCAGCGAGGAGATCGAACTGATTAAGCTTAGCTTTCGAGGGCGAGGAAAGTGGACTGAGGACCGGCAGCATGGAGGGGACCTGATACTTCATTTCGTGTATTGTCCTTCAAATGTCCAAAGCTAACTCGGGTCCTGGCTGCAAGATTTGTCCTGATCGCGCGGGATCACCCGACAAGGGCTTCAGACCTAAAGACTCCTATTAGTATCATACGAGTTCGAGGATCCGACTAGCCATACCAGCATTTGTATAATCCATGATGCTCGGGGACTCAAATCAGTCGACACCAATTCTCACTTAGATACTGTTAATTACAGCGACAGCGGGTTTCATGAGGTATCACTTATGGTACTGGGAGTGCATAAACTTAGGGTGGGTGTAGGAAACAAAGCACACATTGAGCTAGGTTTTCATGGTTCTCTGTGAGGGGAACACTGGAGTAAAGGCAAGAATGACAAAAATCTCTTTAAACTAAACGAAATTTCTCTAACTAAAGATATTATGCGGGTCATAGTCGTAGGTATTGTCAAGGTATCAATGTTAAATTCGCTTCAAACATATACACTTCAAGATGCTAACGAAGTAAGGTCTGCGACGCAGTGAACTTTTGCTGGATAGTCTGTCACGAAAGTTCATTTGTTTTTCAATCTGGCGTTGAGGTATAACATACCACGATGAAAGATGTAGAATGGATGGGTATGTCCGTCTATTTCACGAGGCACAGCCGGCAACCTGAACAAGAATCTATCCACAAAGACTGCATTTGCGCGTTACCGCGCTTGAAATAGCAGTCAGAGCTCCGGCCATTCATGTTGCGGAGATAGTGATAGGAAAATTGAATGAAGTGCTGCATGTCTGGTTGTTGGCTCTGCCTAGACTCCGGCAAGGAGCCTTACCGTCTTGACTACGAATCTGGCGGATAGTGAGTTAGCGAAACCTATCAAAGTTTATTGGAGTTCGGCGCACACTAGCACAAATAGAAAAGGAAAACAAAATCATCGTCAGGTACCTAAAGTGCTGGAGATGTAGCGCGATGACTACCCTGCTCGGGTGCCAGGCCAAGCTCTAAACTCACCTGAGCGGTGGGCTGGTGGAAGTAGGTCAGGACACGAAATGGGCTTCAAGTTGATAATGCTTTTGCGGCTTGCGCTCGGGCCGTTGGGAAAAGAACAGGGTGATATTGGAGTAAAGGGTGATATTGAAGTAAAGAAAGAATCAATGGAGCTATCTTCTGTCCCATGTATACAATGACTTCTTGAACCAGGATGAATTGAGCTTACTGCTGTTCGGGCCTCATGGATTGACATCCATCAACAATCTCCGGGGAGTGCTTATCAACTAACGTTATTAGGACTATCCTTGAATTAAATAGAAGAGATCCTTGTTCTCGTTACAGTCCGCGAGCTGCCAACTATATGCGAATCTGCAATCGCAGCAGGTCTTCTAAATTAAGCAGAGCGAGCCTGCACCAATTCTGGAATATTTGTAGTTACAATCACCTCGCTAGTATCATGCCACAATTCATTTCCTAGAGATTATTGGCATGGTATTTATATGTGAACACCATTCTCTCCGAGGCACTTAATGGATGAAATCAAGACGCCGGCGGCATAGGGTTTAAATACGCCTATCTTTATCGAATCTTTATGGGACGTGATAAGTCAGCCGTCTGATCCCCTTAACAGGCGGACGAAATTCCTGCAGTCTACATTTAAAGCAAAAGACATGATGCGCACGTACATTGATCAGGACAATCTGCCTATCGCGTATGACCGAAATCTCAAATAGGCGTGGCAGGATCTACGAACCGAGATGCTCATGCTGCCGATTGTCAACAACCTCGACAGCAAACGGACCAACGAGAGTTTGTAACAGGCCCTGTGGTTCTGTCGAAGCACTGTATCAAGCTGTTGGGCAAGATAGATGGGTGGCCTGGGCGGAATGACTATTGCCCACGTTGATAATGAACTATAGTCTGCAGGGGCTGACGAGGTCTTCTTGGAAAGAAAATAAAAGGAACAAAGACAAAAGGAAGGAACCCAAGACGGAAGGAAAGATCCTTCAGTCTTGCTTATAATCATTGTATTTAATATATTTTAGCAAAATGTAAGTATGCTAATGTAGACAGTGTCAGCACGTATTACGCTAGGCAATAAAAATCCAACTGGTAGTACGCCAGTCCATTTCAGCAAATCGCTTAAATCTACTGTCTTGCAAGCACGCTGGCTTCTCAATATATCCATCAGCATGATTTCAACGAGGTAGAGTCACCCGTATAGCAGTTCATGATCCATCCAATCTCCCCCATGCGGCTTTAAGATCTGGTCGGGCTATTCATACTGGAGGCCAAAAGTGATATCTCAGAAAGGCTGCAAGAATACTAGATGCATGGACACAGTTGACCGCTTCTTTCTACATCCATGGTCAAAGAAGACTCTCCATCTACACCACTACTCTTGCTCACGCGTAAGGAACCATGCAGCTCACTATCCTCTACCCCCATACCGTCGGGCCAAAGAAAGTCCGCACGATCCTCGAAGAGCTATCCATATATCAAGCTAAGGTTCCCGAACTCCCCGAAACGAAGCAACCCCCTTTGCCTCCGTCAACCCCATTGGCCGGGTCTCCGCGATCTTCAACCCAACACAAGCATCACCTTATGGGAATCATGCGAATCCGGCGCAACCATCGAATACCTATGGGCAAGTACGACAATGGTCCGGAAATCAGCTGCGTCCCTTCTTCGCCAGAACTTTTACCAAGAGAAGAAGCGGCTGCTTCCGATGTCCGGACAGGACGGGTATTTCGGTCAAGTGGTCCGGTTCAAAGTGCTAACCAACCGATTGTACGGCTCAGATCTAATGACGCATCAACACTTTCTTCACGCCATGTCCCTAAACAGTCATCATAATTGGGCCACCACGGCCAGTTTGTTCAAATGCTGATAGTGAGAAGTTTTATATAGACAGATCCTGGCGGAAAATGCCTTAAGAGAATGGCCGTCCTTGCACTGCTCAAGCTCGGGTCAGCCGGATATGGGACCCGGTCAACGAGAGCAGAGTAAATGGTCGCAGCTGTTTTTACGAGGAGTGCTTCCCAGCACTTCTCTCAGGTGCTGATGCCTGATCTCATTGTATGGCTGCTGCCCAGGCTGCCACCCTGACACAAGATCTGCATGTCACGGGCCAGCTACCAGCGTCAATGATCGATGAACGCAGAACCAGATCCGTGCAGATCAATCATTGTACCCATAAAAGTAGGCCATAGCGCAGATTGAGCCATTTTCAGGGTCGGGCCCGGTTGCCGCTCACCGAGTAAATGGTCATTACGCGTACTCCCGTCGACATATATACGAAGCTGGACTGGATAAACGGCGTCCACAAAGCATCGCACTAAGTATTACACTACCTGTCCTTAAAGAATATCAATCGTAATGAGAGAAAAATGCGCCCAGGTATTTCATGAGTTGACTTGTACTGCAAAGCATAAACACTCGAATACTTCCAGCGGTCAGCTTCGCCTTTCCACTGCCCAGTTGCTCTCACCTCGTTTAAAACACACAGGATTAAACCGAGGTCGATCAGCACATACCTGGAGCATTGCTTCTGCAGGTCCCGCAGCTCCGCATTATCTAGCTACGTGAGACTAAACCTTGCGAGTCTCGGCTGGTTTACTTTCATCCCACGCCCCGTGCCCTAAAGAGCTCCAATCTGTCGATCAGGTGCTCTATGTGATGGCTCGGCATCTCCACGTCGGGCGATATGTAAGATTGCGAACAAGTTGAGTGGAAAGGCTGCGACTTAGCGCTGAGCTGGGCATGTATACCAGTACACCTTGCGAGCTGTCCAGGGAAAGCAGACAGCTTCTCTTTAACGCTGTGTACGTCTCCCGCTGCATAGTCTCTCCTTGATCCATCTAGCAACTGTTGGAAGAACTTGGCTAAAGAGCCAGTCATCTCTATGCCACCCCTCCAGGAAAATATGCCCGCAAACTAGAAATCAACGTCATCGTTCTGATCGACCTCTCGGTTCTCTTCACCCTGCTTATTCTCCGCGGCACCGCAAAACAGGGCATGACCATCCCCGGCTGCATGTCAGATTTGAACTGCCCGATTTCCCTCATCATGGGAACCAGAAGCTTCCCCCCGCCAACCCAATTCTGCGATTTTCGATCCTTGATCCTGGACGATCCCTTCCATTGGGCTGATTCTTTTGAATATCAAGGAATGTATGTGTCACCACACTAGCCAATAATCAGGCCACCATCGCATTCTCAAACCTTCATCCATCCTTGACTGTCTGGATCGATAGCTGAGAGAACATAAAAAATAACAAGCCGTCATTGCTGTTTTCTGGACATGAGACATCCAAAGCAAAGCCAATATGCGCTCCTCCCTAGCCCTGGTTCTTGCGGTGGGAACAGCCGCTCTGGCTGATTTCACCTTTGACGAGCTCTGGACACTCCAAAATACACTCTGGGATAACTTCCTCTACCCAGCCAACCTTCAGCAGATAAATGCCACAGACACCTCCGTCTTCGCTGAAAATGTATGCCCCCTCCAATTCAAGCCGCCGACCCGTTTACATAAAAGACTAACCCTCAGACACCAGGTGCAAGGCCGCGTCGACATAACACGCACCTTTGACGGCCGCGAACTCAACAATGAATACATCTTTGGTCTCTTCTCAGACCCCTCGCATCTCAGCCTCGTCGGTATTCCAATCTCTTACAACATCACGCAGTTTGCAGCCAATCAGAACATCACGTCCGCAACGACCGTTTTCACATTCAACGCGACCTCGTTCAACACTCTCGTCCCCATCACCATCGATACGTGGATTCTTTATAACGCGGACGGGAAGATCCTTCAGTATGATGCAACCTTCCGTTGGTTTGGCTGGTTGCTTGATACCCTTCTTGAAGCTGCAGGAACAGGCATATTCAATACCACAGACCCAGCGGAGACACAGAGAGCGCTCGGGGATCTTCTAGCGACGACAATTTGCCAAACACACGATCAGTACTGTGTTGATGATAACCAGCAGTACGACAGCAACGAGGAATGTGTCAGGTTCCTCACGGAAGAGATCCGGTTCGGAAGCGCATACGAGTTGGGTCGTAACACGCTGCTTTGTCGCGAGGTGCATGAGCATATGGTGCAGTATCGGCCAACCGAGCACTGCCCGCATATTGGGCCCGATGGAGGCGGTTACTGTGTTGATGATAAGGAGTATGCGGATGTTGTCACGGAGAGGTACTTCAAAGAGCCGTTTGTACCATATGGGTACGGGGACACGAACCTGTGTGTTGCTGCATGATTGCGCTTCTGTTCTCAGTTATATGGACGACGTTATTGGCTTTGATTTATTCGGTTTCCTAGCCTTGAGGTCGTCACAAAACATTGGAGATGTCTTCTTGTAAATGCTTTATCACAGACTACTGCCAATTGCCACGCGACTCGATCCTTTGAACTTTTAGTGGGCTGCTCATGACAGGACCGTTCACATATCCGTATTCCATAAACATGAAACCTCAATTACCTTTTTTAACGAGTACACATGCCGGGCTTATCCTCTAGGAAGTCGAGACGTCAATTGTTGACGAATTTGATCCTCACCCCCTGCTGGCCCGACCATGACACGACTATATAGATAGGGAAGGGTCCTGGGATACGGAGAACCTTCCAGATCAATATTGAAGCTAGATGGGCGTGTGCGTCACTGCGCCAGTGTAATATATAGAGGACTTTGCCAAAGGTAATCTCATTATAACGATAGCAGTATTTTAGACAATACCGCTTGGGCTTGATCTCATATCAGATGGTACATTTAGACTCCTTGAGCTCTGGCCAACCTAGCAGTCCCGTCAAATCTAATTAGCAAGCCGGGTGGTATGGTTATTAACAGGTGTTACAAGACCTCCGGAGGGTGTAGGGGCGAGAGGTATCAAGCATAACCAGTGAGAGTTATGCCTGTGACAATCATGGCCTAGAGTGGGTAGTTCTTATTGGTAATGCCTGTAAATAACCTATATAAGATCAAAACTGCTGTAAAAACAGTGGTCTGTCAAGTAAGAAAAAGTTATAGTTAGCACTGTTATTATTAGTAGTGTTAATAACAGTATTATATCTTACCAGTATATACAGATCAGTTTGGATGGTGAAGAATGCTAGAGTGTGCATGTTGTTGATACCCTTTGCACGGGCCAAATATGACTGAGTATCCTGCAGCTGACCACCATAGAGAAGTTTAAGACATAAGTGCACCAAGACAAGCTCTCAGTCCCGCTGTGCTCTGGTGAAACATGAGATGGTGTCGGAGTTAGCCATATACCCAAGGAGGCCATAGGTTTTGGAGTTTCTCAGCATGCGTTGACTTTGCTGCTCGAATTCTCAGCTGGTTCGTGTGTTCGTGCTGGCTGAATAGAATTATAGGATGGGACAAAATAGTAGTCCCACATCTCAGCAGTTGGGGAAAGCAAATATCGACCATAGAAAAAGGGTCCACAGCCAGATCAGCGTGCAATTCTTCCGTGTTCTTGCTTGTACACTCCGGGATTATGCAATAACCTAACCCATGATTACCACCTTGCAAATACAAGAGGTCTTGCGCGGATGTCTTTATATACCCTGCAGCTTTGTGGCGCGTCTTGCGCTTAAATATATCTTTAAATTTTCATTACTTCATATTTACATAAGCTGGTAAGCACTTCCTTAACCCAGTCATCTGCTTCGATGGACGTTTTATCTTGATAATACTCAAAATTGGGCTTAACAATATGTCGACCGTATGTGACAGCTAGTCATATATGGAACTTTCCTATTTTGGATATCAGAACTGCAAGCTCCAGCTCGCCAATGCTTATGCAGAGATTCCTGCTATTTCCACAATTTAAAAGTTATGTCTCTTCCAACTGCCATATTAGGCTAGGATGCTTATTGTTTCTTAAATATTTAAACTGCCATATAGAGCTAGGTTGGAAGAATCAGACCTTCATTCTTTTATACTATTAATGGTCGATGCTGGTAATTACGTCTAGCCTGACGCTCCATGCAATATATATCGATAGGCCATTCGTGGCTTCAATGATGAATGGACGGATTTATCTCTACGATTGACTCATAATTAGATCGATTCCCAGGTCTGCAGTTTGACCCCTTCAGCACTGTGGGCTCCCACGTGATAAGGTACCTCAAACTGCTGCCTCAGGCTTGGCTGGACTTCGCAGGAATTTCGAGCTCCAGACTCCTAGTCAGGGAGTCAAACTTTCGGTACGCCACATGTGCCCTTTAACAACCTTCTAGCCACGGTGCACTGAACAGAATTGGATCCGCTGAAGACGCCATTTAATATCTCATATAGACATAGTACATTGAGGTGATTTTGAAGGCGCCATTGCTTGCCTTTTGCCGGGACCTGCCACCTGTCCACTCACGGCCGCGAGGATGCCACAGGGTAGTCGACCGCATCGGAAAGCGAGAACGGGTTGCTTCAGCTGTAAGAAGCGTAGGATCAAGGTGAGAACAGATCCCTTGGTTCTCTGGAGCAGCTCTTTCCCCCGCTGCCGCCAGTCGCTGGCATACTCGGCCTGTTGCTGTGCATTCTCCCATGACGTGCCCTGTGGATGAAGGGGTTGATCACGTCGGTCGAGTCCATGGATGGCGCACTAACCTGGTCTGGCAGTGCGATTAGCAGAAACCAACGTGCAGGAATTGCCTCCAGCACAAAATCAATTGCGGCTACCCGGAGACGCAGGTCTTCCGGCCGCCCAGAGCGCCAGTGGCTTCTCAGAGGCAGACGGTCTCACCCAGCGGGGGACGGGGACCATCTGCCAACGTGCAGCCCCGAAGCCTGATGCGTGAGGACATGCTGAACGTGCGGTTGATGCATCATTTCACCACGTCCACCTGCCAGACGCTCGCGACGAGCCGCGCAGTTCAGGCATTGTGGCGGTGCCAGGTTCCCGAGCTAGGGTTTGTTCACCACTACCTTCTGCAGATGATCTTCGCTGTTGCTGCGCTGCATATGAGCCGAAAAACCCCGTCTGAAGCGGCGACTTACACTCTGTATGCCTACCAGCAGTATGAGGCTTCACTGCGGGACTCCTCAGTTGCTCTTTCGCAAATATCCTCCGAGAACTGCCACGCACTGTACGCCGTTTCAGTTCTTGCATTTGTCTTTGAGTTTGGCACACTACAGCACCGCAAAAGCCTTCTCTACAACGAAAATGGCCTGTTGGCGGACTGGATCGTCCATTCGCGCGGTGTACACACTATAATTGGTTCTTCCTGGGAACACCTAGTCTCTGGCTGCCTGAAACAGATGTTCGAATGCGAATACACTTCCAAAGTCCCGACAGCTTTGGGGGTCTTGCTAAAGACATTTGCGGCTCACACACAGTCCCCTCCATTTCCAGTGGGAGCCAGGCGGATTTATGCACAGGCCGTGGATGAACTTATCAAGTGGTCAAGGCTAGAAGGCTTCGGCTTCTACGGGTGGCTGTGCCGGTATCCCGATGAGTTCGGGGGGCTACTGGCACGCAAGGATCCTTATGCATTGGTCATATTCGGATTCTCAACTGTACTGCTAAAGGAGGCAGAGCCCAAGTATTGGGTTGATGGACGGGCACCGAGGTTGCTAAGCGAGATATATAGTTCCTTGAACACTTCACTTAGAGTCTATCTAGACTGGCCGATGGAGATTCTTGGACTAGTGACCTGAATGTATGAATCTATAACCCATGCTAGACTTCATTCTCGCAGAACATTGCCGATCGGGGTTGACCTGATTATCTGATGGGTAGTACCTGTCCTACCGCAGGTTGTCATCTAGTTTCTCCTGATGTGGTATCAAGTCCAATGTGCCTCTCTTTACCTACCATGGCCGCCCCAGGAACGTGTATTGCCCCACAGGCCGATGAGCTATGTGCCTTGCGCAGGAATGATATGGTCATCGCACCATCAGCCCCTTACATCTTTCTGCAGAGTGGCTCCATCTGAAAATCCTGATACGGCGTCTCACCTTTCCGCGCAGCCAGGAATCTCCACTCTGCACATATACTAAACGTCGACCAATGAAAATGCATGCGTACTCGTACCGAAGGGAAAGTGCATTGCTAAGCAGAAATAAAAGCCACAACTACTCCTGAGACCTTGCCTATTACCGGCGATGACGGCTTCATGGAGAGTGAGACGCGGAAGAACTCCTCCGGACCCATGACTATCTACCAAAGCAGACTCGCCAGGTCCTGAAACGTTGCACTTGAATGGAAGTTTGGGAGATCAGTACTTCATTGACCAATGGAAGCCGTCGGATGACGGAGTCTAATATACACTGTGACAAGCAGGGATATGGTCCTCCGGTAGCCGCTACTTTTTCACCAAGACGCGATATTCAGTATATAATGGTCGGTAGATAGGACGCAAAGAAATTGTCCTACCCGTTGCTCAAAGCCTGATCGTCAGCTCTGTTCTATATTCTATCCTGGCACCATGCGGAACTTCAAATCAGTCCTCGCTTTTGCACTCTGCGCTTCTGCAAATGTAGTTGCTGAGCGGCTCTACATTCCGCCGGTCTATCACAATGGTAGCGTCGAAGTCGAAGGCATTTCTTTAGCTGGAAACTTGGATAGTCCCAAGATGAGGACGGCAGCCAACCGCACTTCTTTTGACTTTTGGTATTTCGATGCATTCTCCACCTCCACAAAGGCGGCAATCAATATCGTCTTCTACAACACGGGTGACTTCGCCGCGAACCCCAACCCTCTCGCTGTCCAGGTGTCCGGCACCTTCGACAACAGCACTCAGTTCTCAGGGCAGGTCTTTGCCTCCAAAGGCGTTGTCATTGACAGTGACGAGGACGGAATCTCGGCCAACTGGGATGGCTCCGGCGCGAGCTTCCGCGGAACAAGCCTTGAGAAGCCCAGTCCTGAGTACAATATCAAGTTGGATTCTCCGAGTATTGGCATCACGGGGACCGTCCGTCTACAATCAGTAAGTGGCATCCGCCCCGCTCTCGCCCTGAATGCATTTCTCCCCTTTGCTTGGACAGAAGAAAGGATGCTGATGCAATCGATCTTCACGGCAGCGCGCACCCCCTCACTACCCCTGTAATCCGAATGTCGAAGGGCTGAACACGCTCCTACTCCCTCACCTGCACTGGGCGAACGCTGTCCCCGACGCCGTCGCCACCGTCAACCTGAAGATCAATGGAACAGATTTCCGCATCGCTAACGGTGTGGGCTACCACGACAGGAACTGGGGTGACACATCAGTCATCACCAGCCCGAAATACTGGGACTGGGGCCACGCTCGGCTTGGACCTTACTCCGTGGTATGGTACGATCTCCTTGACTACAGTAACAACGAGCACGCGTACGCGTACGTCGTGAAAGATGGAAAGTTCGTCTCAGTGAGCTGTGCAGCAAACGCGGTGCAGGTTCGTCAGTCGGGGCCCAATGCGACATACCCACCTACTGGGGGTATACCAGAGGCAACGGGCTTGACGGCGAGGTTCGTAATCTCGGAGTTGATGGAGTCCCTGGTTGATCCGGCGAACTTGAGGAAGAGTGCAGGCGTCTCATCCCAGTTCATAGCCCGGACTTCAGCGCTGCCATCTTGATTGACAACGCGCATCTGCACATCATCCATCAGCTCCATGGCAGCAAGCTGAATGCCAGATCGAATAATCCTTGACGCAGCAATGCGGCCTTTGTAATAGTAGGGAACGACGCAACAGCAACACTCGTTTCCTTCGACATAACCGCCAGCTTGAGCGTTATCTCAGTGACGATTCCCAACATCCCCTCTGCTCCTACAAAGAGCGATGTAAGGTTGTACCTAGCAGAAGTCTTTCTAGGTCGTCATCTCGTTTTGATGATTCGTCCATCGGCAAGAACTACTGTGACGTTAACGACCCAGTCTTTCATCGTCCCGTATCGAAATGCGTTTGTTCCGCTGCAGTTCGTCGATACCATTCCCCCTGTTGTCGCTGTTGGGGACGGATCCAACGGAAGAAATAGCTCCTCGTGCTGGATCGCCGTGTTGAGATCGACCCAGTTCACGCCTGGCTGGACGACGACGTCCATATCATCAGGGTGGAATGAAACGATTTTGTTCATTCGTGATACGTCAATAACTATGCCGCCGTATGGTGAGGAGAAGTTCCCTTCGACTGAGGAACCAGCTCCGTAAGGTACTGCACTGAACAATCAGCACACTGTCGGCCTTGTGCAAACGATGAGAGCATACCTATTGGCACATTGTATTTGTGGCAGATTGAAACAGGCTTTGCTACTTCTTCTGTGCTACTGGGATACACCACAGCCACAGCACGCCCGGAGGAGTTGCTGGTCGACCAATATGAGTACCCATGTGCTTCAATCTCGTCTTCATCGAAGCCTACCGCGTCGTTCCCTAGAGCGTCCCGGATTTCTTCTGCGGCCTAGAGTGTGCCATCGCAAGTTAGGGCCCGGTCACTCGGACGAATAAACGAATTTTTCTCACCCTAGTCATTCCCTCTTTGTCGGCATATCGCGCTGGAGACAACCGCTCAAGGAGGGCGCAAAGCGTGCCCTAACCACATCGAGATTCCAGCCCCTAATGCTACGGCCACGATGCCGCAGGATATCATCCGTGATACTCCACGCCCTTCGTTAGGCTCATAGCCTGCTGAGAATGATCTTGTGGGCAACCGCGTCCGGACCGTCAGCCTCCTTCCATGAACTATGGGCCTCCGGAGTTGACCGGTCACTTTGAAAAGGCTGAACAGGCGGGAATTCTTTGACATCTTGTCGATAATCACAGGTTAGTGACATCAATCTAAGAGATTCATTCCTCCCCTAGTCAATGATAAAAATGATGGGCGTCGTAATCCAGGGGGTTGTGGGTCATTCAGTTGGAGCTTATCAAGCTGCCGACGGATACTGGACGGATAGGGCTCGGATAGGACACGGATCGATCCGGTTAAAGCGAGCTCCCTGGAAAGCGGACGAATAGAAGTCTCTTCCTATGGTCTGCTTCGTCCGAAAAGCCAAAGCGCGTTTTAGACTGATATCCATCTCTTGATAGGCTGACTACGACTTGACCCCGTGCCGTATGTAATCATGTACCCTCATATATTTAAGACAGCATTCTTCAATTTGGCTAAAGAGAGTCCTCCCGTAACCAAAAATCCCCAGCATGTCATACTATGAGTCAGGAGCTGCAAGAGCAGAGCAAGGGCTTATCGGCCGACGTTCCTCTCTATGAAGGAGATAACGAACAGAATTTTGAAGACAACATTGTGCCAGATTGGACTCCGCAGGAGAAGCGGAGAGTAGTACGATTGTAAGATCATTCCTCCTCTTTGGTCAAGATACTAGGCCCGGAACTGAATCCTCCTAGGATCGATTAGGTCCTGCTTCCGACTCTCATTGCTGCGAACTTTATGGTCCAAATCGACCGAGGGAACCTAGCCAACAGCCTCACATCGACAATTACAGAGGATCTCAGTATCACGACTCACCAGGTCAACGTTGGGTCACAGATTTTCCTCGTTGGAGTGGTGATATTCGGGTTACCATCGAATCTCGTAATGCAGATTGTAAGTCTACACGGATATTCCTCCCCATTCTCGCGTCTTTCGGCCTTTCTCTCAAAGATTTCGGCGCTAGTTCCCCCCTCAACTCTGGCTCTCCGCTCAGATATTTATCTGGGGTCTTATCGCAACATTCCAATCATGGATTCAGAGTTATGGAAGCTTTCTCGCAACCCGGTTCCTCCTGGGCTTGTTTGAAGCCGGCTTTGAGCCTGGTGGCATGTACGTGCTAAGCATGTGGTACAAACCAAGCGAGTTTTCCAGCCGCATCGGCTACCACTACATGGGGAAGTTGCTTGCCAGTGTGAAATCGGGTCTTCTTGCCGCGGGGATTCTCAGTCTCGCAGGTTTGGCAGGATGGGGTGTTTGGAGATGGCTGTGGCTGAGTATCACCGTCTTCATTCTCCAACCCTGGTCTTGATGAAGATACTAATTGGCAATGAACGAATAGTCGAAGGACTGATGACCATCTTCGTCGCAATCCTCTTTCTCCTCTTCCACCCGAAAAGCGTCCGTAACCCAAGTCCCCTCCCTGGCTTTAATCGATGGAGCTATTTCTCTCAACGCCAGCAACATATTATGCTGAGCCGTCTGGGACTCCCCAACGCCAGATGCGGTATCCCGACGGACAGAAGACGGAGAAATGTTTCTTGGAAAGAGCTACTTGACACATTCAAGAATTACCGACTATGGTTCCACATCGCCCTTACAATGCTTTCTGCATGTGCATTGCACGGGTTGACTCTTTACACGCCGAGGATGATCAAGTCGTTTGGTTTTAATACGATTCATTCTGATGCATTATCGTCTGTTGCTTATTTTGGGGCGATTACTATGACTATCGCACTGGGGCATCTGAGGTATGATATACTCTTGATAAACCGCTGGAGTTCCCCAGCTTTCCCTCGTCAAGGCTGACAGACAAACAGCGACAAAACCCAGAGAAGAGCAGTCTTCAACCTCATATCTGCAGCCTGGTCCCTCATCACATGGGGTTGTCTTTTGACACTGACGGATATAACAGACAAATGGCACAAATACGCCATCTTGATTCTCGCGAAGGTCTGTGGAGTTACCACACAGTACGCTCCCCTACAACTCTCCCTGCACACCAAGTCTTCACTTGCTAACCTTGTCCAAACTACAGTGTCCTTAACGTTGCCTGGGTACTGGGCCATTGCGCATCCGATCAAGAGCAAGGCATTACGAGCGCGTGAGTTATCAATGACCATCCATCCCCCCAATCCCCTCCCCCAACAACATCAATACCAGAGCCAGTTTTTCTGATGTTCTACTTTCTTCAAAAACTCAGTGTCATGACCATTGCAGTCAACATAGGCGGTCTCTCTGGCGGCCAGATCTTCAATGTGAAGTATGCACCAAGCTACCACTATAGTATCCCGGCCATTACTATTATCGGGGCTGCGGCTTGGGTTGTCGCTGCGCGCTTATAGTGGTGTACTATCTAGATAGGAGGTCTGATACAGTGATCATTGGGTTTGCACAAAGTGAGAGTGGAGAGACTCATGGAGAGCAGGAGCAGAAGTCGGGATGAGAGTGTGAGGGGTCTGTTAGTTGATGATATATGAGAGTGTCGCCTGTGGTATGTACATATCAAGATTCAGGGACATACTTTTATATATATATATATATATTAAGAAAACAGATATATGCTGAAATGTTGAATTTAAAGCAAACCTTTCTCTTAAAATCAAGGAACAGAAATGATAACATTTATAATAATCTCTATCATTAAAAAGCAATCCTGAAACCGAATATATATCGTATATAAATAAAAAAAACCTTATCCATTCCCTAGCATCGTCTAAAGGCAAATCTTGTACGACTATAAATAATTATCCCTAAGCACACTTAGGGTTGATTAACGACCTGATCTGGCCAGCTCAACCAGTCCGTCCACGAAGGGCCCAGGTAGCGCCTGACGGAAGAGATAATATATATCCCCCCATCACCAAATGTCCATATAGCACGATGCGAGTGCAAAAGGGCACCATAGTGAGAGAGGATAACAAGCGCTTCTGGCTGGCGCTCTGATAGAAGATTTATGTACCCATCAGGGATAATGACCGGCCAGGACAGAATGGGCCCAACTGTAGATAGCTTGGGTGAGTGCGCGCGACTCCCGTTGATTGCCTTTTGCAAATACTCAATCGCCTGTCCGTATATACTTTTCACAGCTGGATCCAGGGAGCCCATTCTTATCCGAGACATGAGCTCAGAGCACTCGTGTTCGGAAACGTTCTGGTCCAAGACATTGCCTTCGACTTCGAGCAGCGACTTGAGAGGGGACTCCAGGAGCAGATGCCAGGACTCGCTAGTTACTGCGCGGACACCGCGATGCAGCCGCAGCGACTGGATGAAGTCATCAAGAAAAGCTTCAAATGAGTTGGCACGAAATATCAGTTTCTCGCAGAGCCTGTGCAATGCGAGAATGGAAGAGAACAGAAACATGGGGACGCAAGTATCCGGGTTTACGTCAAGATTCGCCTCGTTGAACTCGGATAGAGCGTGAGTCTGTAATTGGGCTGCTTTGTGTCTGTAGAAATGCTGCTGAGGGGGTTGGAGTATGCTCAGGTGCAGTGCCGCAAACGCGAGAATTTCGTTCATCAGGAATGGGGCGGCCAAAATAACCTTGGTCATTTCGAGCATAGAAAATCCAATATTCAAGAGCTTTTCGAAGCCAAAGAATGGCAGAATTTCGGACAAGAAATGGTGAAATAATTCCAGATGCAGCTTGTTGACCGGCGGGCTCTCGTCCTCTGTCCCAGACGCGTTGGAGCGGCCTGACGGTGAAGGGACAGGCGTCCTATCGGTGCTCTTGGGACCACGCGATTTTGAGGGCTTCGAGCGGGTGGCTTGTACGAAAGTATACGCTTTCGACACCAGATCTTCATACGAGCAGTGGCGTTTTGAAATTTTGCAATTCGCACATAGTGGCCGGCTCTCATCGCACTGGGCCCGTAGTGTCAGCTCTTGTCAGTCCCCAACGCGGTTGTTTTATGCTACAAGCAATACCTTGACATGACGGCGCTTGCATTCAATGCAACCACGCCTTGACTTTCTGTGGGGTCTCCTTGGATGAACCATTGTTCTGGTGTTCGACGCTGGGACTTAATGTGGTGATGAGTTCACGCTGGCTGAGCTTGATGGTTGCCTGCCTGCATTTATGCAGGTATTTCTGACCCCAAAAGCAGAGAGCATCAACAAAGGAGGTACCACTCTATGCAATGCTCTGATTTTTATTCCCAAAATTTTTTCCTTCAGGACCCTGCAGGGACACCGCGATAACATACATGTCAAGCAGAATGTAACACGTAATGCTCTAAAATTGACCCGATTTTGTGGACTTCTGGAAATCCTGCTGACTCAGCAGATGATTTGATGGCTCCCTAAGTCAACTATCTATCTCAGGCTCTACAGTATGGGATCTCAAGCCAGCTGGTGTAGTTACATCTCTTGTAGACTGACATGCTGGTCGTCCGGTAAGCTCTTGGCGACCAGAATCTTTCCCGGGTGATAAAAATGGAAGATGGCCTGCACAAAGAACATCGGGATCATGTCGAAAATGTACATAAAAGCCTCATGCGAGTTTAGATACCCGTCTGTCCCTTCCACATATTCGATGATTCGAAATACGCAGCGCTCAATGATCAGTGCAGAGACAATAAATAAAAGGTGAAGCAGGCGACCCCGTAACGCCCCAACCAAGTCGAACCCTGATCGGCGCAGGCGGATCTTGAAACTGACCGAGACGGACAAGAAGAAACCGAAGAAAATCAGCTGCACGAATAACCCGACAACAAGAATCTTTTGCCCGATATTGCGCATACTGTCGATTGTCTGCATGCCGCCGCCCCCTAACTGCAGGAGGAAGGCGGTTATGTCGCCCAGCACAAAGACCTTGGTCACTTTCTGGGGCGATACAATCGACAAATGGGGCTTGCCGACCTGCACTACAATGCGGCCGTAGGTCATGTAGATTGTGGCGGCGTAGAGGGACGGAGGCAGGATAATGAACATTGACTGGCATATGTACGCCACCAGGCTGTCAGGGTTGCGGGCGGATATCAAGCGGAAAATGTACCCAAGCGTCATCACTATCGTACCAACTCGGTCAGCTTCAGAGATTTAGGGTTGCCGGGTCCTGCCGTCGGTCTGGGGGGTCGGTGGTAAACTTACTGAAAGCTCCTATGAGAAAGGCTGTAAAGAACCATGCTCTTGTCTTCAAAGTCTGCCAGAGGTGAACAAATGCACTTGAACCAAACAACAGCATTGCTATAGTTGCGCCGGCTTTGCTTGGCTTGTAGGGGTAGTAGCCTGATTCCGCCATTGCGGTAGTTCTGCTAACGAAATAATGCTCTGTAGTGAGATTGAGATGGTTATGGGCAAAAATGAACCGTTCTAGGGCAGATGACAGTTCTGAGATTTTCGGATACTCCAGGAAGTTATATATATTTTCATATCTTATTATCAATATCACTGACCGATAGAACCAGATACGGCAAGACGGCTAGCTAGATTTTCGAATTGCTGCCTTCGGGATCCGCTCAGGAGGTTATTCCATCATCCTGATTACCAGCATGTCCAGGTATACTCTAGAGAGGAAACCCATAGTAGCTGGGTCCACAACAAAGTGGACCTGCAGAGATCTATATTTAACGATGGAGCAACTTTGAAGCCCGAAGTGGGCCGATCGTTGCCGATGTTTTGTCTTCCAACGATACGCATCTCTATACGCGGGAAGAAAGGGCTGCTATTGGCTGAGAGTATCCGCGGAATTGGCGACATTTGATTGGTTCGAAGAAGTCTAATCAAGGTTATGTCAGCGCCACCACTCACCGTCGCTCTTTGTATCCTTGAGGTAATGCAAGCTACTGCGGGTTACTGCAAGCATCAAAGAAATGATTTTCAATTGATTGTTCTCATTGGACCCAGTATCCCTGTACCATAGGTTCTTAGATTTCTCATTCATTGGGACCCTAACGTTTAGCCCTTGACTCAAGGAAACCATCGCAGGCAACTTTAGAAAGAATCTTGTCTAATATACCTTTGCTCTTTAGTTTCTCGGCTTTCATCTCTTCAATAAGTCGTCTGCGGTCGCGCTGCGTGTACTCTCTCAAGCTGATGCAGTGGTATAGTGGTGTAGCGCGCTACCCCGTCATCGAGGTACTCGTAACCCCTGCCCGGCCGCACCTGCGCTTGTAAGCTTCTACCAGCCTCCTCATTATCTCCATCTTTGTGCAAGCTTCGCTGCTCTACAGAGGAAATAGGCTACATGGCTCTGAGTCATCTTGTCTCCTTTCAATTTGGGTTGATCTCTCTGGCAGCTGCGGTCGGGCTGTACGCAGTCTTCCTGGGGCTACTGACGACCGCGACCTTTCAATCACACGTCGTCTACCTCCACGCAATCCAGATGACCTGGTTTAGAGACCTGAACTTGCCCGAAACGTTTGGATTCCTCAGAAATCAGGTCACACCCTTTTCCATCAAGACTGCCGACAATGAACATGTGTACGCGTGGCATGTTTTACCGATTGAGCTGTATCTCAAGCGTGAGCTGGCTCTTACTGCAGAGCAGACCAGCTTTGCCCGGGATATCACCTCCCGGCTTGCATTCCGGCTGTTGCGCGACGATCCAGAAGCTCGCCTGGTGATCCATATGCACGGGGCAGGCGGCACCGTCGCGTCGGGATACAGAGTGCCTAACTACCGTGCTCTCTCGGCAGGACATCCCGGCAAGATCCACGTCCTGACGTTCGACTACCGCGGGTTTGGATGAAGCAAGGGTACCCCTTCAGAAGCAGGTCTTATCCAGGATGCGCTGGCGGTCACCAACTGGGCGATCTACGTCGCTGGCGTTCCTGCTTCGCAGATTGTTATCTTTGGGGGATCGATCGGGACAGCAGCAGCAGTCGCTGTTGCTCACCATTTTGCATCCCAGTGGCTTCCTACTGTTTTTGCAGGCACCGTTCTTGTTGCACCGTTTGTAAACGTTCCGACCTTGGTCTCTACCTACCGCGTTGCAGGGACTATTCCTATCCTATCGCCTCCGCCGATTTCCCGCTCTATTCGAATACCTTCTCCGTTTTATCCCGGATAAATGGTTGACAAGCGAACGTATCATGGAGATGGTTAGGACGAGCGAGGTCAACGAAGAGAAATACCGGCTAACTAACATCCACGCCGAGAATGACTGGGATGTTCCCTCCCACCACAGTGAGCTCCTCTTCTGGCACGCCGTCAATGAGTCAGTTCCTGTCGGCATAACCTATGAAGAGCTGGACCAGAAGAAGGCGGAATGCAGTTTGACCTCGGCGCGGCGGGAACAATCATGGAGTGGCGAACTAAGCATGGCGTAATCAGGGAGGAGATACTGAAGAGTGGTTTGCACGATGTGATTATGGGCTACCCTGTCATCACAATGGCTGTCATGCGGCATTTTGAAGCCACCGATCCTTCTTTTACTGTTTGAATGTAGACAAGCGAGCACAAGTGCAGACCACGGACATCCATGTTAGCAAGCCGCGCAGTGGTGAGGTTAGATGCTTAACCATCGTAGCATTATCAAGGGGATCGGATAAGATGGCGTTTATTCTTGAAGGAGGGGAAGATCCTTCCATTATCTTCATCGAGTAATGTAACAGTCTGGGCAGCACTAGCCCAGTCCTTCAGTTCCCTTTCACTACGAGCTTCTCGTTCGTCGACATCCGCCACATATAACCCGGTCACTAAGCTGCGAAGAGTACTACTCTATATCTATCCACTGCCAGTAGCAGTTGGATCAAAGGTGTTGTTAAAACGACACATATAAGAGTCGGAAATCAACAGCTTGGCCGCCTCATTGGTTGCCGATCGACGGTTCTGCTGAACAAGCCGTAGCTTGTATACGGAAAAAAATGTCAATAAACATCAAAATATAGAATGTATGATCTCTCGGCAGCCATATACAAAAAGCCTGCAGATACCCTGGTGGACAACCAGGGAAAACGCGTACATCACCATCTGGGATTCTTCACCTCGATTACTTGCCTTGGCTATGCATCACGGCAATAGAATCAGAGGTTCGCATGCACGTACATGCCAGCCAGATGGTTAATGGGGCTGGTTATATCCTGCTTGTAATTGAGAATTCCTTGCTCATCTGGACAGCAGGGCTGGTTGATACTGTCATCGATTGTGCCTCCTGAGGCTGCCCCAAGTATGAGCAGATGATTCTTTCTGTGCAAGACGAGCATCCTCCGGACACGAAAGACGCAGATATAGTTCGTGGAATGATTGAGAAAAATCAGTAGTATAGTGTTTATATGTGTACAGATAAAAATGTGTTTTTTTTTTTTTTTTTTTTTTTTTTTTTTTTTTTTTTTTTTTTTTTTTTTTTTTTTTTTTTTTTTTTTTTTTTTTTTTTTTTTTTTTT
>QPHH01000010.1:893811-924423 GCA_003574815.1 Aspergillus spinulosporus | reverse complement strand
TTTTTTTTTTTTTTTTTTTTTTTTTTTTTTTTTTTTTTTTTTTTTTTTTTTTTTTTTTTTTTTTAGGGTTGGCCTATCATTTCAAAATCCAATCATGAAACGGTTATGGGTTTCTTGGAGTGTAAAGGACAAGGGTTAATGAGGTTCGGCATATGGAAACATTGCTCGCTCTCTCCTAGAAGAGCATATTTGAGTGTAGCTAAGATTGAGTATCAGTCCACCTCCATAGCCTACGAGGGTTGTCAACAAACAGGCGCTGAACCTGAGCCTGGGTGCCTGCCCATTCTAGCGTCTGGTTTCTAATAGCGTCGTCGTCGATGTCCCGAAAGTCAGTCGGGACCAATGAACCACCAGGGCCATTTCCCTCCTTGCTAGCAGTATGAGGCCAATCGCTGCCGAACACCACCATATCTGGACCATTTATGATGAGCGTCTCGGCGACGACCCGCATGTCACTATACAAGGGCTCCTGCTTGGAGTTCTGGTAAGGCGCTGAGATCTTCACAAAGAGATGATAGTTCTGAACCAGGTCGATGACTTCACGGAAGCCAGGGATGGTGAAAGGGTCAATCGTGTTGCGCGTGTCGTTGGTTCGGGATCCCACCGTCGCGTGAGCATAGTGGTCGGCGACAACGCGGACACCAAGCGTCGGGATGATTGAATGCAGGGCTTTGAAGGCGCTGATGGGAACCCAGAGCTCTAGTACCCAGTCGTGCACCCGCGCAATTTTGGCAGCCTTGAGAACATCCGCCGTGATTTCCTCGTCCGTGCCAGCGCTTCCAAAGTTGATGCGGATGCCGCGCACTCCGGCGTTGTGAAACGTCTGTAGAGTACGGTTGCTGACCTCTTCGTCCAAATCAAGAACGCAGACGCCGACGTAGTCCCTGTTGAAGGAGCGGAGTGCATCAATGAGCACGCTGTTATTCATTCCGTATACACTAGGGAGCACCACGACGGCGTGTTTGATACCCTGAGACTGTTCATACACAGCGGCCTGTTCGCGAGTTGCAGCTTTGGGCGTGTAATCTACTCGAGACTGCGGTGTCAATCGAGGTCTGTTTGTCCACCGGGTTACTGCGGATATTACCTCTGTCCGGGTCCAGGGGGTATCTGTCAGGCTCGATGATGTGGATATGCGAGTCCCTGCAGCAGTGTTGAGTCAGACCCAGGAGAGCGGATCAGTGGGACAGAAACAGCTGTACCATGCGTTGTCTGGGACAGTAAGCCCGGTTCCAGACGTGCCGGACACCATATTAGCAAACCAATATAGCTTCAGATGTCAGTTAAGCTTGTAGATCGAGCCAGACAAGGACAAACCAAGCTCAGAATAATAAAGAACCCAGTCATTTGTAGATGTGATGCCTGCTACAACCACTTTCCCCATTTGCATCTATCTCACTATTCATTCTGCACCGGCTATTTAACCTGCATACCTATTTTTCGGAACGATCCGACACCCTGGCGTGGAGATGTTGGCTAGGGCTCGGCCGTGGTTAGTGTAGGCTCGGCTGCTAACCGACGGCATTTCAAGGCTGTTTCCCCGCCCTTTGCTATACTCGGTCAACCTGTCTTCTTTCTGCTTGTTTCCCCCCTGGAGTCTGGAGTACTTTCTCCTTTACGCAAAGCGTTGTCCCGCGGTCCGGTTGCTCAAAAACAATTTATGGAGACTTCTGCCAGAGCCGCTCCGTTACCAGCGGGACCGAGCCAACGGAGCCCACGAATCCTGGTCTCCCTTTACACAACCGAGCCCCGGCTGTGCGTACTCCGCACCGACGGCGAGCCCTGGCCTGTATCTGGTGCCGCCGACGGAAGGTCCGGTGTGACGGTGCGCTGCCTGCTTGTTCCAACTGTGCCAAGGCCGGCGAGGAGTGCTTTGAGGGGCGAGAAGCGTCAGCTGTTTCAAGGACGTAAGTCAGTTTCTTCTCACTGCTGGAGTGTGACAAGATTCCTGATCGGAGCTTTCAAAAAACCTCTAGCCGGCTCCATTACTTGGAAAAGCGCGTGCAAGAACTAGAAGGAGCAAGACACCAGGAAACTCCTCCCCCATCCATTCTCTCCGAAGGCGC
Organism: Aspergillus spinulosporus; assembly: GCA_003574815.1. Classification (NCBI taxonomy): domain Eukaryota; kingdom Fungi; phylum Ascomycota; class Eurotiomycetes; order Eurotiales; family Aspergillaceae; genus Aspergillus; species Aspergillus spinulosporus. The sequence goes on along the minus strand of QPHH01000010.1, from coordinate 922,357 downwards.
GGAGGTTAGCCGACGCTCTTCTGCCCTCAATGACCAGACACCGAGCCGGCCGCACTCCGGCTTTGCGCATGCCTCCCTGCCCCAGGCAACAGACCCTCTTGGAGATAGTGCCAATCTGAGCTCGAGCCAATTACCAGGATCTGCAGGATCTTCTGCGGAGTCCCCGGCCGTGTCAGTCTCAAGTCGGATCACCCGCAACCAACAACTTGCTCACGAAGTTGGCCTTATTTCCCTTTCCAACACTGCAGAGCCCAAGTATCTCGGTCCCTCGTCCGGGGTAGCCTTTGCTCGGCTGATCTATGAAAGCGCCCCTCAATCACAGGGCCTGCCTCTCTCATTCGTTCAAGAGCAGGATCCGCATTTACAACCCCAGACGTCCAGTCCTGCACTGCACAAAGCAGCTCTGGAGGCATCAGCCGCCGACTTTCATCCTATTCCTCTGCCCTCATCGGCAGAATGCCAACAGTACGCTGAAGCCTTTTTTGATGGTACTCAATTCTATCCATTCATTTCGCAAGATGCCTTTTATTTGTTGCTCACCCAAGTCGAAGCTTTTAACAAGACATCAAGGTGGAATGGCTGCGTCGCAATCCAGCTGGCTGCAGCACAGCTTTTGCTCATTCTGTTGCTAGGTGCACAATTCCTCGAGACCAGGCTCGGAGCCAGCTACGGCTCGAGGGACCTGTTTGTGGCGGGGATGGCATATTGCTCGCACATTAATCTCCCTGGAAGTGTAGAGGGCGTGCAAGTATTGTTGTTGATGGTGTTGCATAGCTTTTACAACCCGGAGGGCCTCAACGCCTGGTATCTTCTACATACCATCATTGCGAGCTGCCTCGATCTAGGGCTTCAACGCCGCAACAGTGGTAAGATGCCCGTGCGCCTGTATAGCAGTTTTGCATCCTGATTGCTGTGATCAGGTGGAAAAGAAACAGATTTGGCCAGACAACATATCCGCAGCGCCGTCTTCTGGTCAGCATACTCGATGGATCGCTCTCTTACCACCATCCTTGGCCGTCCACTGACCCTACGAGATGAGGCTATCGATCAGTGCTTTCCTGGCCTGGACAGTAGCGACGAGGTGGAGGAACCGGCTACGCAATGGTATCATTCGACGCACAGGTCGGGTTCGAAACCCACCGTATACAAAGCCATCTCAACCCCATACGTAGCGTGCGTATATTCCTTACGGTTTGACCGGATCGTCGCAGAGATTAAGCTGATGATCTACCGAGTTGCCCGCTCTCCGCGTCGCTTTCCGTGGCCGCAGAACCTTGCTCAATGGCAGCAGGAGACACATGCTGCGTGTGCTCGCTTGCTCGAGGAAGTCCAAAATCGACAGCGAGGCCGCCCGCTCGGGGGAGTGAATCCGTTATCTGGAACCACAGTGCAGCGCCTCGAGCTGAAATTCCATCAGTGCATCATGCTCTTATACAGGCCGAGCCCTCAGCTCCCTAATCCGCAACTGGAGGCCATCCAAGCGTGCTTCACCAGCGCCATAAGCATCATTCAGATCTACGGTGAACTGCATCGCTTCTCAAATATGGAATGCTCCTGGCTCTCGGCTCACTCGATCTTCGTTGCTGCAATCACCATGCTGTATTGCCTGTGGGCATATCCCGCAGTTCGGGGCTCGACGACCGTGGCGGAGTGCCTGTCTCTTGCTGAAAAGGCCGCTCAGCTGTCGTCCTTTCTGGGGCAGTGGTGGTCAGTCGCTCGCGAGCCCTCCCAGAAGCTGTCCCGACTGATCTCGCTAACACGAGATGGCTCGGAACTCGGCTCGATGGACCCTGGGAGCGCGAGTAATCTGATGCCAGTACAGGAAGAAGGAGCAGAATACTCCCTTCCGGGTGACGGTCGATCGGCCTTGATTGATGAGCTTGGTATCCTACGGGATCTGTTCGACTTAGGCTGGTTGAACAACTGGGCTCCGGACAGCACGTCGCCTCCCACTTGGGATTCGAACCAGCTTATGGCGAACTTTGGGGCTACGGAAGGTACTGGTGGCTGAATTAATTGTCTTGGGTATGCTTGAAGCAGCATATAATGTAGAATACGAATAAAACGCCGTATATAGTTTTTGCCCACACTGTTCTTACAGTCCCGTCCTAATAGAACTGTCATATCCAACCCCCACATGACCCGCCATAAATGTCAGTAATTAACAGTGCCCTAATTCAATTTTCCACCGCGCACCACTGAATCCTCCGAAGCCAAGGGATCTGAAGACTGCGACGGAGTTTTGCCGAATAGCTCGGATCTTCCGAAACCGGAGATGGCCATTAAAAGTCGACTTTATCCAACAAGCGCCCAGTACTCACCAAGGCAACACCGATTACAACCATGCCTGGCACTACTCCCGCAGATATTATCAAGCGCTTACAGCAATGGGGCGCCTGCGACGTAAAGTCTACCGAGATACTCCCGCTTACCAAAGTGACTTTTCTAACTAGGCTAGGTTGCCGACGGGCTCTCCAAGCTAAAGTACCCCAACGGGGGCTTCCTGGAGGGACTCACCCTTTACTCTCCGAGTTCCAGGCTGGAGACACTAAGATTGTCGGCCAAGCATTCACTGTTAAATTTGTGTCTAAGACGGATGAAGCTGCGCCGAAGCTGAGTGGAAACTATGTGCGTCCAGTTATACGAAGGCCCGCTCTTAAGACGCATACTAATAGTCTGCCTAGATCGATATGATTCCAAAAGGAGCAGTCGTGTTTATTTCCCAGCCTCCCCCGCAGGTAAATGCTATCTACGGGGGGCTCATGACTCTTCGCGCACAAGTACTAGGTGCAGCCGGCGTGGTCATTGATGGCCGAGTCCGAGACCTGAGCGAGCACCGTGCATTGAATTTTCCGGTGCGCAGCCTCTCCAACACTATGTACTGAGTCAGGACTAATCACATACAGCTCTTCGCCAAAGCAGTAGGAACCACAGCCGGTGGGGAGGTCTGCCGCCCGTCCGAAGTAAATGTTCCCGTGCGGCTGCACTCCGACCACCAGGATGCATGGATCCGGCCCGGGGACTATATTATCGGTGACTTGAACGGTGTCGTGCGGCTGCCGCAGGAGTTGGCAGAGCAGGTGCTCGAGGATATCCCCGCCATCGCCGAGGCCGATGCAAAGTGCGCTGAGGGGATTAAAGCAGGGAGGGTGGTGCAGGAGGTGTTTAAGGCGTTCCGAGGAAGATAGGATAGACAAACTAAAGACTATTTGTACCTTGTGGCTTTCACCTGCCTGACGAATGTTATCCTAAGCGATTGGATGGGTTGTTGTTGTTGAGTTACTTAGCATTGTAGGACTGCCATTTTAGCGAGAAGGACTGGGTGCTGATGGATAGATTTGGCGTGTGGGAATATCACAGTAGGTTCTTTGTGAGGAACCTTAGCCATATCTCAGCCGGCTTCAGGTTCTGATACAAGCCTACGGTAGCAGACTTATATAGAGGACACCTGAGGCAATCAGAATCAGCTTCGAAGTTAGATGGGTCGGGATAGATCTGGTCGTGCATAAAATGTAAGTTAACTTTCTGAGACGTCGGTTAATAATGCCCTAGAGTACTTAGAGCAAGAAGCAGAGGACAGCTATGCTACTGCATGGTAAGTCGGGTGTGCTTTGCAGGCTCTACAGTAGGGTACCTGAGAGATAGTCATCAACCTACGCCGTGCATTGGGGTCTGTGCAATTGCGGCTCTCTTACAATTAATACTAGACATAGGGTTATGTCGGCATAGTTATAAATATCCAGCACAAAAAATGAAAGGACGCAGTTTTATCAACCGGCGCAAGTTCCATCATCAAACAGCTGTCCTGAGAATGCATATTCCAATAACAAGTGAGTGGGCAACCTAAGCAATATAGCGGAATCCCTCCCTGCGGGCAACACGCTCTTCCTCTGAGACGCCCGCAATTTCCATCTGACTCTGGCCTCTCATCTCCTCTGTCACCGTGGTCTCCCCTCTCTCCAAACGTCTGTTGGCACGGAGGAGGACAATGCGCATGCATAGGGCAAGAATGATCACCACAAGCGAAAAGGCAGAGTTTGCCGCCATTGCGATCACGTAACGAGGCGCTGAGCTGTCAGGGTAAAAGTAGGAAGAGAAGATCTAAAGGAGGGCGTAAGCCAGGAGGATTTCATCGACTGCGGGAACTTACTTGCGCCAGGTTGCCAAAGGCATTCACAAAAGCCACCGCGGAGGCACGCTTGATTCTGGGACGCAGCATCGTCTTCTGGGTCCAGGCCAGCACCACTGCATTGGACCCGTGGCCTCCAGCAACCATGAGGACCATCGCAAAGTAGCGCGCCCCAGTGTTGAGGGAAGCAGCGGCAACGACGAATCCGACAATAGCAGCAATCATGGGCCCAATGGCGTGGAACGAGGAGTTCTGAAACCGATCGGCCGACCAGTTGTTAGCGATGGAAACAACAAGACCCAGCATGTATGGCAGCACAGTGAGGAGGAGAGTCTCGACGGTGTTGTAGCCCAGCGTCTTGACGACAGTCGGAAAGAAATTTGAAGTGGCACTCGCGACCTGAATACAGAGGAAGATGAGAGCAAAGACGTAGAGCCGCCAGTCCTTGAAGGCCATCTTGAAGCCATAGCTCCAGTCCTCATTATCCTCGTCAACCTGGCCAGCATCGGAGATCAACCGCCACTCGGCCACAGCAGGTTCTTCGGGGCTCAGCCAGGACGTGTTTGATGGGTAGTTTGGAAGGATGAAAATGGCAAATATCGCAATAAAGACAGTAACAGACCCCTCGATGATGAAGATCCACCTCCAGGATTCGAGACCTCGGGCTCCGTCCAGGCCGCTGGTGATGCCGGCACCGATAAGGCCAGAGAAGGCACTCCCAAGCTGCGAACCCGAGAATAAGAAGGCACTGCGCACTCCCATCTCGGATCGTTTGTACCAGGACGAGATCAGGAACAATGCTCCAGCTAGCTCTAGTCAGTTTGCGCAGACATGCAGAGGTGAAAGGGAGTTAGGCCCACGGTAGAATGCAGCCTCGACAAAACCAAGCAAGAAGCGCAGAGCATAAAGGCCACCTGCGTTATGGGTTGCCCCGACAAGGGCAGACAACATACCTCAGATCGCCATGACGCTAGGTATGTAAATCAATGGCCGCAGATGGGCCAGGAAGATGTTGGAGGGAATCTGCATCAGCACATAACCGGCAAACAGAAGAGCTACGGCGGTAGCATATTGGGTACTGGAGAGGTGTAGAGAGTCTTGAATGCCAGCGACCTTTGCTGCTGATATATTGTTCTAGCACAAGCGGTGCTCATCAGCAACTGGAGAGAAGGCGTACTGGGGATCATGAAACTACTCACCCGGTCAAGATAGTTCATTACGAAGATAACCCAAATACACAGCATCAGCCGTAAGTCCAGCTTTCGCTTCAGTCTTTTCTCGGTGATAGCGAACTCCTCAGGGCTCATCATCTGGGCCGGGGCCAGACGATTATCCTGAGCATCACCTTTGACTCCATTGTCGAAGACCGTCTGGCTAACCTCGGGCTTGACAGAATCGGCCATTTCTTTCGCGCAGGCAGGGCAGTTGTAGGAGGATTGTGACAAATAGAATAGCAGCAAACAAGCAATGAAGTGCTTCAAGGAAATAAATATTAGGCTTCACCAATATAATCAGCGCCAGCGAAACGGCCAGCTTAAATACTCCTTTTGTCCTCTTGCCAAGCACCGACAGCTAGTTAGGATGCAATACCCCACGGGGTTAACAGCACGCTGATCCACTGGCTTGCTCAGCTTAATCCTCCTTTAGAGTCTAGTGTGCATGACCAATGGGCATCTTGGTAGGATAGGCAAGGGGCCGCCGTCGGGCCCGAAGCGAGCGGTTATAGACCGAAGAGGCTATAGGGCTTTCGCGGCAGTAAGACCGGCTCAATTGTAGCTTTTCGTATCTGCCTTTCACTAATTGCCTTTCTATTCACCAGATACATTAGCATCACCGTTTGAAACACTACAACTCTATATCCTCTCGATACCTCAACAACGGCAAACTTTACTGGCCTCAAAGTGACGATCGTGCATATGGGTACGTGGCAGTAGTCTTGCGCTGAACAAGACGGGATTCTAACGCGGTCGTCTCGAGCACAGTTATGTTCAAGTTCCTCCCCGAGGTGACAGAGGAGCACAAGAAAACGTTTGTTCGAGAGCTTAAGAAGCTCAAGGAGCTGAGTTGCGTCAAGGGACACCGTTTGGTCGTGTGAGGGCCGTCTCTAACAGACCCTATCGAGCGCAGCAAGGGTTTTGAATTTGGCCTACTCAGCTTCCACGAGTCGCTTGAAGACCTGGAAAAGTATCAAGCAAGCAAAGAACACCATTGGTACGCTTCCGAGACTAGCAAATAACAATCTGTTGACTACGTCAGGGTTACGAGCACGTACATGTTCCCATCCAAGGAAGATCTCATTCGGTTCGATTTTGAAGTCTCCACAGAAGATGAGCATATGTTCTCATGTTTCCAGAACGTCTATATGTGCAATTTTACGCTTCTATACTTTTGATATAGTTTGGACTTGAAGAATACACTCTTACCTGCTGATAGTGAACGTGCTGCGGAAGAGCCTAGGGTTATTTCAATACATCAGAGCAATCATTTCTTGCATCGAGGATACGAGACGCGAGCTTGGTCCGTACATATCCAGGGAGATCATCGCATTGGCGAGTAACCGAGCCCGGCGGGCCCTCGGAATCTAGCCGTCGGTTACGGTCCGTGTGGGCCGCAGAGCTGGTCCGGTGCTTGCACGATGGCTGGTTCTGGTTGCTCCGTATATCGGAGGGTTGCTGATGCATATATTCTACAGTTATGTACCCGAATAGGTGCTAGTAGACTCAATCAAACTCGTTCGAGAAACGCGAAAAATGGCTTCTCCAGTAAGGACCCCCGGACAAACCCCATCGCCATATTAACGGCCAAGGTAGACAAGATACTATGCCGACCCCGCCGAGGCCGAGAAGTTTGCAACCACTCTTCTCGTCAAAGCTGGCTTAACAGAGGAAGATGCACGCTCAATGGCCGAGTGCTTAGTCCTGGCTGATGTTCGCGGTGTGGTCAGTTAAAACCGCTAAACCCGTCCACATGGATCTTAAGCTAAGGCTACCGTCCAGGATACGCATGGACTCGCCCGTCTTCCGCAGTATCTCGACCGCGTCAGTAATGCTCGAGTCAATGCCCGACCACACTTCAAGCTCACGGAAAAGACGCCGGTCGTGGCCCATCTCGACGGTGACAATGGCTTCGGGTTCGTTGTTGCCACTCGCGGCATGGCCGAAGCAATCAAGCGGGCTGAGATTTATGGCATTGGCATGGTCACAGTCAATCATTCCAACCATTTTGGCATGGCGGCAACCTACGTGCTCCAGGCATTGCAGGCCAACATGATTTCCCTCGTCTTCACCAACTCGGCAAAGCAGATGCCTCCATTTGGAGGAAAAGAGACTCTCCTTGGCATCTCGCCATTTGCGGCGGGGGCCCCTTCCAACAGGGAAGTTCCGTACATCCTCGATATGGCTCCTTCTGTGGTTGCCAAGGGAAAAATCCGCCGGGCTGCACGGCGCGGCGAGTCCATCCCGCTTGGCTGGGCCCTGGACGCAGACGGGAACCCTACCACAGACGCCAATGTCGCCCTCAACGGAAGTATGGCTCCAATAGGCGGACCCAAGGGCTCTGGAATTTCTATCCTGATGGATATCATGTCCGGTGTTTTGACGGGCGCGGAGTTTGGCGGGCAGGTGGGCGATCAGTACAAGGATCCGAAGCCGCAAAATGTCGGCCACTGCTTCATTGCAATCAAGCCAGATGTGTTCTTCAGCGTCGACGACTTCAAGGCACGCATGGACACATTAGTGCAGAGGGTGCATGGGGTTGCCCCGGCGCCAGGGTTCTCCGAAGTTTTATTCCCTGGCGAGCCAGAGCACCGGCTGGGCCTACAGCGGCGGAGGGAGGGCATCCCTATTGCGGACGCAGAGAAGAAGATGTTTGCAGAGTCTGCCAAGCAATATGGTGTTCCTGAACTACCTCTTTCTGAGGCGCCTCTCCATTGTGATCCATGCGTTTCCTAGTTTATACAATTCTATGAATAGTCCTAGTTAAGTCTTCTCTGTATGCACAGCTAAATGAGGCCAATTTTTACGCCTTGCTTGTGATTTTCGTAATCTGAGTTTCCTCTTTAACAAAATATGTGCCTAGTGTCGTAGATGAATGAATGTACAACTATATGAGGACGTGTTTCTAGTTGGGGGCTCTGGACACATCGGAACATCCGCGTGCTTTGGCGGCCCGCATCCATACTTGGGTATCGGAGCTATCCGAAGGACGGCAAGCCCGCACAAAGGGAATTCACGTACTTAAAACAGACCTTACAAGCAGGTCTATTGAGGACACCTAATTCGGTTGTCGCATTTCTTCCCGCCGACATCATGTCTCCCTCTTCGGCAGACCTCAGGTTCCCCGAAACTAATCTCACATGGAGGATCCTGAACCATGCTAATGCAAACGGGTATGCCGTTGGCGCGTACAACTGGTTAGAAGCCCATTCTTCGGTCAAATGCAACGGCTAATAGCAGTTAGCTACAACACTGACGGCGTCATGGCCGTCATCAGAGCTGCGGAGCGGCAGCGCTCTGCCGCAATTATCCAGCTCTTTCCTTGGACAATGCACTTCCAGGGACCGGGGTTCATCCGCTACGTAGTCAACGCCGCTCACGCAGCCACTGTTCCTGTAGCTGTGCATTTGGACCACTGCATCAAGCCCGAGGATGTGGAGCTCGCACTGACGCTTCCGTTTGACTCGATTATGGTAGATGCCTCAACAGCGGACGAGGAGTCCAATATCCGCTTCTGCAAGAGCATTGTACAGCGCGCCCAAGCGCTGAATATCACCATCGAAGCGGAAATGGGTCGCATTGAGGGAGGCGAGGACGGTCTGCCTGCCGCTGACATGGAGGGTATCATGACCAGACCGGAGGATGCGGAGTCATTCGTCCGCCAGTCAGGGGTACACTTCCTGGCTCCGTCGTTTGGGAATATTCACGGAGGGTATCCGCCCGGGGGTGCAGAGAAGGCATGGGATCTCCCTCGGTATGTCTTCCTCGCCTGCTTGTCCTCCGAGTCCTATCACTGACATCCATTTGCCACCTAGACTGAGTGCCATCGGTGACTTGGTATCCTCCAGAACACCGCTAGTCCTGCACGGGACACATCCAGTATCTGATGACCTCTTCCGTAAAACGATCGCTTGCGGAGTCCGCAAGATCAATCTGAACCGCACCGTCAGGGACAATTATACCCGGTTTATTGCCGATAATGCCGCGGCTCTGGAACTGACCGTCCTTCAGGAGGAGGGCGTGAGGGTCTATACTAGGTCCATCGAGCGGATGATGGAGGTTATGGGCTCTGTCGGCCGTTACTGAGGCTACCTGTATATAAAATATTTTTACTGAGAGTAAACATTGCAAGTACTCGTTAGAATTCTGAATGCAACTATAGCTTGCCTATAATTCTTTTTCGTAATACACGCTGTCAATCGGTTGAGCTAAATTCATCAGGGCACAAGGAAGACTGGTATTCAGGCATATGCAATTACGGGTCCCATTCATAATGACTCCGATGTTAGGTCTGTTTTTCACGTGAAGATGAACATGCGTTCCACTCAACTACAATATCTGAATTGCGACGTGCCGTCAGGGAATGGCTGCATGAATTGACTGTGTGTTGTCTAAGCGAAAGGCACGTATGAATCTGTCCCACCCCCTGTATCTCGGGCATTGAGATTGTTATTGTTAAGGAATGCTGTTTAATCTGATACGAACAGTAGCAAGCATCCCTGCTGTCATTGGCATTGATTTTCTGACGGTGCGACAAGCCCTTTGAATGCTGCTTCCACTTCACCCAAGGGATAGACCATCCTATACATGATCGAGCACTGGACAAAGGCTTGTCTACAGAGAATTCTCGGCGAGGCAGGTGACAGATTGGGCTTGAAAGTCTCGAGACAGAGCCTCCTTTATATGGGGTACAAAGGTTTCATCCTCTACCTGCCAACCATGCATTCTTGCTATCTCGGAGCTGCATCAAGCTATAAAGACTGCTGCTTATATTCTCTTTTCTGCAACCGTACTCGATCTGTCCCCAGAGCTCTTAGAGAACGCAGGTTTTCACTTCAATCCCAACTGAGTCTCGTTGGTGATGCGAATCTTCTACATCACTGCCTTCATTGCATTTAACGCCCAAGAGGCCTTCGGTGTACGTATAATATGACGTGCTTCTAACAGATCTGCTGACACCCTTCTTGATCACAGTATCCCACCGATGCCGATGCTGTCACCGAGCTGACCTCTCCCGGCTACGAAGACGGCAAGACCATCTTCCAGGTCGTGCCCTACCCCGGCGCGGATAGGATCACACTCAGCGGCACCATGCAGGAAGTCTATGCCCAAATTCTCAAAATCAATCCGAACTACGAGGAAGATTGGCAAAACTTCAATCATACCTACTCAAAACTTAAACCCCGCTCAGAGGAGCGTCCTCTCATCAACTGCAACGGAGACAACGGTTATGCCAAAACAGACAAAATCGACGATGGCATCAGCTATCTCCGCAAGTTCAAGCTGCCACCAGGCCTCGAAGGAAACACTTGTAAGATGGTCAGCTGCTCGCATAATTCGGCCATCAGCTGGTGCAACGATGTAAGTAAGCGCAATTCCTCATGTTCAATGATATCGACTCTCATTCCAGACAACTAAGCTTCCCACCCTGAGGGTTCTCCCCTCTTTCGACAATATTGCCGACGGTGCACAGGTGATTTCGAACTGGTGCCAGGAGAACTGGGAGGATGTCGGGGGTGTGCTTGACCACGAGGATCATTGGCGTGTCTTGGTTAACAAAGGAAATTGCTAGGGCTGCGCTCTGACATCACTTGTCTGCTACGATTATGCGTCTTGTTTTGACTTGTATTTCTTTATGATACTCGATCAGCAGTAATGAATGCTTTATTTAGCCCATCCTTTTTACACGCATCAGCCATAGTCAGTATTGCCTGCGCCGACTAATGTTCCCATGGATCAACCCTCGTTCCTAGCCTCGTAGCGAGAGTAGATAGTCATAGCTAAGGCTTAACTATTGGTTATCAAAATTTACCATGCTCGGATGGTCCTTGTCTACTAAACAACAGGGGGCGCGACACAAGATGTCGCCTTCTGGCAAAGCGCCCGATTGCTCTTGCCCCCTATCGTATGTAGTAAGTTATACTGGCGGCTATTCACTTGAATGTATGGCCACTTCTAGTTGACTACTGGAAGATTGGGCTTTATAAGACTGTCTGGACACAAGAAGCACGCAGACCACAGCTGTCATATAACAGAACTGAATAACTACAAAGTCACTATTTCGTTTCTTTTGAATAGTCGGATGCACAAAGCATTCTCTAGAGAATTAGAGCAGACTACCATACAGTTAAATGGATGAACAATGAATTATAGGCTACCCTAGCACTGCTTTACAACTGACTATATATCAAGCCACAATCCTTCAAAGCTCAGGAGTCGTTCCAAACTCGTAGTTGTCGGGGAACCTGGATACTGTTAGCTTATACTTTTGATGCTAATGTATCCTTGCTCACCCAGCTGGATATCTGGCTCCCACCAGTTTTGTTGCATTGGCAGCCTCGGTGATACGCTGGTTCTCCTCGTCCGTGAGTTGTATCTGGGCACTCGCCGTGTTTTCTTCCAAGTACTTGATCGACCGCGTCCCTGGAATTGGAATAACAAAAGGCTCCCGAGCAAGCAGCCAGGCAAGGGTTGCCTGTGTCGGTGTGACTCCTTTCTTCTTGGCGACGTCTTTGATGGCTTCATAGAGCTTCTGGATTGCGGGGAAGTTCTCTTCGGAGTAACGAGGCATGATACTGAGGAAGAAGTCCTTGGTAATGCTCTCACGCGTGGCATATCTGCCCGTCAAGAGTCCACGCCCGACCGGGCTGTAGGCGACCACGGCTACGCCAAGCTCACGGCATGTCTCAAGCAGAGCGACACGGGGATTCTCGATGTCCAAGGTAAACGGGCTGTACTCGACCTGGATGGCAGTGATGGGGTGGACAGCATGAGCACGGCGAAGAGTGTCGGCAGATACCTCACTGAGACCGAGAAATCGGATCTTGCCTTCCCTGCAGTCCATGTTAGATCAGGAAAAGACGAGAGGCAGGCGACTTGACTTCTTGAACTGGGCCATAGCCTCGACCGTCTTCTCAATAGGTATTTTGCCGTCAACACGATGGGCGTAGTACAGATCAATGGTTCCAGTTTGAAGCCTCTTCAGACTCCTTTCTAGTGCGGCTCTGGCATATTCAGGGGAGGTGTCGACAGTCTGGCTGCCGTCCTCATGCACCATGATGCCGAACTTGGATGCGAGGAAGATATCATTTGCCTTTGTAGGGTTCTTTGCTCGCCACGTGCCGACGATGTCTTCGCTGTCAAAATAGACGTCTGCGGTATCCCAGAACCACTGCCCAATGGCATGAGCGCGGTCCAAGAGCGCCAACCTGTCCTCGTCGCTGGGAGCTGCGCCGTAGATGCCGCCAATGCTCATGAGGCCAAGGCCCACGGAGGAGACTTGAGGGCCATTGTGACCGAGGGCTCTGGTTGGAATAGACATAGTAACAAGGAGTCAGAATAAAGATTGTCTTAGAACAGGAGTGGTAATTGACGACGGGAGTGACCGATATCTGGAGTGGTCATTGCCTCTTATTTATATTGACACCACCATACACATGCTCGGAGTTGGCGGACATAATTCTCATACAAGCTCCGCTGATGACCTTCCAACATCTTCTAGATCTGTTATTGATGCTAACGAAAATGAGCCACTATCGTCAAATAGGGTCCTTTGTGGTGTGGAGCGTTGCTATACCCCCAAACGGGGTAAAGCGCTTATGGTCGGTCATGACCAATCAATGTCCAAAGAACACGATGCAACCAATCGCTGACTAGCATAAGACCCGCCTCAATCGGGTTTAAGACGGGGCATTGGAGGTTTGGAAGGTGCCAGGAGCCGGGCCATTGGCGGAAAGACTCCTCCACCGACATCTTCCAAGAGATGCCTTGGGAACACTCATCTTGCTCATCCCACAACACTGCTTCAGAGACCACTATGGCGAAGCGAAAGAGCACCCCTCGGACCAGGTCGGGCTGTCGAACATGCAAGGTACGGCGGGTTAAGTGCGACGAACAAAGGCCGTCATGTCGTCGGTGTCTGGATACTGGCAGGGCCTGTGATGGCTATGGCATCTGGGGCCAGCCCAAGTCAACGAGACTACTCCCCTCTCCAGTCTATCCCCTACGGACTCTGCCTGGCCTTGCTGAGGAGGAGAGGCGCTGTCTGGACCGCTTCCGTGTCCTGCTGACGGACAGGCTCACTCGACCCTTCGGGTCTCATTTCTGGAGCTCACTCGTCCTCCAGCTGTCGCTGTCAGAGCCAGCAGTGCTGCATGCCTCAATAGCCTTGACCTCTGCCTACGACTCGTTTGCCTCGGCACAGATACGGGAGAACGTTGCTATGGTCGCATCGACTCCCTTCCTGCTAAGGCAGTACAACTATGCCATCCGAGCCCTACTCGCCAACGAAGCCCTAAAGAGAGCCGCATCCCTACGTGTGGCGGCAGTCTCGTGCATTCTCTTCATCTGTCTGGAGATTTTGCGCGGCGATGTGGATGCTATGGAAGTCCATTTTGCTTCTGGGATTAAACTGCTGCACCAATTACAGCAACAAGGTCACACATTAGCGGCGGCCACTGATACTGTCCTTGTCAAGCATGATCCCAAGCAGTTTGACGACCATCTTATTGATGTTTTCGCCAGATTGAATCTCCAGTTCCTCATGCTAGGGCACGGCCCCCAGCAGAAAGAGGCATTCGTGCCCTACTTCCAGTATGGCCGGGCTTCCCATCTTCCGCGTCGTTTCTTTGCTGTCGACGAGGCTCGTCAAGCCCTCAATCCTATTCTTTCTTCGGTCATGCATCTCTTCATGCAAGTCGAGCGTCTTACTCGAAGCACCGACGCACATCCACCGCCGCCGAGCGCAGTCATGCTCGAGAAGCAGAAAGCCCTCCGAGCCGCTATGGAGGGCTGGATTGCAAGCTATGATGATTCAATGGAGTTTGCGTTTGTGTCAGTAGCACGGCAGGAAAGGCTTGCTTTGCTGATGCTCCGGACATACGCTGACGTGGCCGTAATCCTCCTGTCCACCTGCTTTACCGTCAAAGAGACGGCCTATGATGCGCATCTCCCCGTTTTTGAGTCCATCATCCAACGGTACAGCGATGTGCACAGTACCGACTACCCTCTTCTATCGGACACCTGCGAACCCGATCCAACATTCATGATAGACACTGGTCTATTCCCACCACTCTACTTCACGGCTTTGAAGTGTCGTAATCACGCCACGCGCCACCAGGCTCTCGCTATTCTTCGTCAATATGTCCATATGGAGGGTCTCTGGACCGGGCCAATGTTGGCCAGAGTGGCGGGGCATGTGGTCAGTCTCGAAGAAAAGCACTTTGGCGACATCTTGGCCAAGGCCACGACATCAACTACAGTTTCCATGGTCCTTCCTGAGTTCAGTCGCATCTATTGTGTCGAGTGCAGGCTACCAGCCCGGCGGCATCAAGGGTCGAATATCGCCTCTTTGATCCTGCGGCGCTTCCGGCATGAGCTGGGTAGTGCAGGGAGTTGGTGGATAGACAAGTGCACCATTGATCTATCCTCCCAGGTAACAAAAAGTGATTTCTCTCTACAGTTGAATAAGTGGTGACACCGCTGTCCGCTTCTAGCCATGTATCAATAAGGTAGCATTGTAAGCTTTTGGCATGAATATCTCTTTCCATTTGGCATTGTGAGGGATGAAGAGCCTGCCAGACTAAGCCCAGTTTCCGAGTGCACATAGTGCAATCTTTTCTTTATTCATTAAAACTTGCCCAGAAGTCCTTCTTCCAAGCATTCACCAGGTTCTTGATTGTGGGATTTCCAAATGGCATCTGCTGAGTTGCAAAGAAACCGGCCACGCCTCGCTCTCGGTTTACCCACCAGACGATGTTTGAAGCTCCTCCCCATCCAAGCATGCCTCGCGGCTGCCCTATCTCGGCTACTTCATCAAGACACAATATCCCCGCTAGCCCATGGTTGACAGCATCTCCCGAGACCGGCCCCGAAACAATATCCCAAGCTGAGCGCAGTTGGAGCAACATGTCGACACTAGTAGACTTTGGCTCAAGCTGAGGCCTAAACATCTCCGCGATGGTTTCCAGTCTAAGGAGCTTTGGCGAGTCTGAGACCAGGTCTGCGAGTACTGCAACATAATCCTTCGCAGTGCATGAGAGCCCGGCGCCACCATCCTGATCCTCGGGGTTGTCGAAGCTCCAGGTGTCAAGCCGCTCAAGACGACCTTCTGGTGTCTGCTGCGCCCCTTCCATCGCACGAGCAAGGTATTCCGGGTGACGGGCGATATTAAAACGCGGAAACGGAGCAGAAAGACCCAGTTTCTGCCAGATATTCTCCATCATGTACTGTTCCAGCGAAACACCGCCGTTCAAGCGACTCACAACCACGCCTGCCCAGTCGAGGCTGCATCCATACAGCCATCCTGTACCCGGTTCAAAGACAAGCGGGATATCAAACCGGTCCGTGATCCGGAGTGAGGGCTTTACCCCGGCACGGGCGCGAGCCTCCGCTCTCAAAGCGAGTAGCTTATTCGTGAAATAATAACCTAAGCCCGACGTATGGGTGAGAAGGTGTCGCGCAGTAACAGGGACCTTGCTGGGCCCAAAGACAAGGTCTGAGCCGACAACGTCGGTCAGGATCTGCTTGTCGGCGAATTCCGGAAGCACTCTCGTGAGCGGTTCGTCAAGTCCGACTAACCCTTTTTCCACGCATTGCAGCAATGCAATACTGGTGATGAGCTTCGTCGCACTCGCCATTCGAAGAACGGCGTCTTCGCGGAGGGGCCGCGCATCAGTGGAGAGGGAGTCGTAACCTGCTACTTTGCTGTAGATTTCGTTTCCTGCGCGAGTTAGCATGAAACATATCATAAATGAAAGGGACATACCATTTCGATCGACGCATTTACAAATGACGCCGTGGGCTTTGGGGTTTTCCTTGTTGGTGTACTCGGCGAGAAGAGCATCAAAATTGGACATTGTGAGCTTGAGACGGTGTGAGTCAGAAGCGGGGAAAACGCAGGAGACCGCCCTTAATATGAATGCTTGTTCAGGTAATCGATTCAGTTTTAGCGTGGATTTGGGGGCCGAAACTAAGCTGCGGTAGCGCGGCAGGCTCAGTGGTTGCAAACAGGCTCAACGGTCGTCTTCTTCATGATGTTCGTATTCGGACTATGTACAACAAGCGTGTTCGTTATTTACAAATGAGCTGGTGCTGCTCGTGTTATAAATGGACCTTCATGAGTTTCCCTAGTTGACCAAGTGACAGCGGCTTGACAAGGTACTCGTCCACTCCGGCCATCAGGGCTTCGTGCTGCATCGCAGCAGACCCAATGCCGGTCACGGCGAAGACCTTCACGGGCGTTAACCGCTTTCCCCGTTCGTACGCCCGGATGTGTCTTGTGGCATCTATACCATCCATAACGGGCATGGATATATCTGCCAGCGAGCATCAGTACGATGCAAGACAGTCAGCGCTGGGATGATACTCACCCATTAACACCATGCTAAATGAGTCAGGCGACTCCTTATATGTATTGAATGCGATAAGTCCATTGGTCGCGGTCGCATGCTGATAACCCAGTTTGGACATTAACCTGGCGAGAACCTGCGGTTGTTAGCAAACAGTCACGATCGGAAGGGAATAACGACGTTACCTTGAGGTTTATCTCATTGTCGTCTACTATCAGCACCCTCTTTTCCAGCGCACCACTGGCCGGAGGTGCAGAGTCGTTGGTGGGGGTGGTCGGAAAAATGACTTTGGATACTGGGGGAAGCTGGTCGTCGGCAGCGGCAAAAGGCTGGGGCCTGGCCTCCATAGCAGACTTGATGGCCTGCAGCACCTTTCTTGGGGAGTACCTGGGATTCATCAGCATCGGCAACCAAGAGAGAACAAGCCTATTGTAGAGTGCTTACGGTTGGTATAGCCGTACAACCTGGGCCCCGCAAAGGCCGTTCGCGTTCAGAGTCGGCAAGCCGTCACAAAGGCATACAAATTTAGTCTGATACTTCTCCACATGACGGCGCAATGACCCGTCCCCGTAGAGTTGTTTCAGGGCGGCTTCGTTAATGATTGCGATCTCGCCATTTGCATCGGCCAACGTGGCTGCCGACGAGATCTTCCATTTGGGCTTCCCGGAAAGTAGATACGTAAAGAAGCTCTGTAAACAAATTTTTCGCTTCGCCTCTGAACTCAAGTTTCCAGTCGGTTCTTCGAAAAGTTCAGGGTACGCATCAAGGCCAATGAGAGAGAAGGTGGTTTCCCGTAGACCTATCTCAAAGTCGGGTTCAACGGCATCTGTAACAAAATCGTCGGGCGCCAGTTGAACAGGGATATAGATATCAACTTGTGTTCCAACCCCAATCTCGCTCTTCACGTCTATTGACCCCTTGAAAAAAGAGACAAGTTGCTTCACAATGCTCAGACCAAGGCCAGCACCTTCAGCTAGGGCGTCTTCCTGCGCGAAAGGCAAAAACAGCTTATTTCTCAGGAACTCCTGCGACATTCCACAGCCAGTATCAGTGAAGCGCAAGTGTGCAACGGCAGAATCCGGGTCAGTTTTCACTGGCGGATCCAACAGCGACACAGAGATCTCAACGAAACCACTGTCAGTATACTTGAGTGCGTTGCCAAGAATATTCATGACAATTCGTCGCCACGACCCGGTCATGGATGTCACCTTCCACCGGTCCTGGTTCTCAAATCGCAAGACAACAGACATACCCTGTTTGTAAGCGGTATCCGGGTTGGTGGTGGGACTCGCTGGAGGCGTCAAGGCGATGGCCGCATGGCACATTCCCGAAAAGACACTATTTACTACTTCCTCGATCAGGACGTCGAGATCAAACGAGCTGAGTAGACTGGTGACTGACGAGGCGGTCTGGTTGATGGAAGCGAGGTTGTTGATCTTGGCAAAGTCGAGACTGTAACTGTCAGCAAATTTGCCCACCATGTGATGGTTCCCAGACATACAGATGATTCATCGTATCCAACAAAGTAATACCACACGTTTCAAGCGCCTTCACCGTTTGCCGCTGCTCTGGCTGCAGAGGAGAGGATGATAGGAGTTCCGCATTTGCGAGCATTCCATGTAACGGTGATCGAATCTCATGACTGACGGAAGAAATAAGGCCGAATTTGGACTTCTCCCTCAAAGACCAGTCAAGCCTCGCGATTTCTGATATTATCGAGTCACCAAACACTTTAAAATAGTGTAATTCATCAAATCCGAGTGCCCGCTCCTGCTCGCTATCTTTCGTCCACACAAACGTCCCAGCAAGCCATTGGCCCTTATTCCAATCCCAGAGTGGTATAAAAAGCAATGACTTTGCTTGGGGAAACGATTTCGCGAGGCGGGTTTCGAGAAATTGCCGATTGTCGTTGTCAGCATCTAGAAGCAAAACACCGCCTTGAGGGAAGGCGGCGATCAGCTCCCGTAGAAGCGAGTCGGGTATCCCGTGCTGGGTGCCACTCTCGTTCGAGGCCAGACCAAGTGTGTCGCATATGGTCTCTTCCGCCATGGCACCGTTTGAATATTTGCTCCTTGGTCGAGGATCCGCGTTCTTGGGTAGAGGCTCCCAGTCCAGCATATCCGTTTTCAGCGAGACACTGGTTCTGTTAACTGCAATGCAGATAATCGGCAATTAGAGAATGCTTACCTTCCATAGTTGCAGCGAGAGGCGTCTACAAACATAACCCCGTCCAGATCCATTGACTCCCTTATCAGCGAGCTAGCATAAGCATAAACGTTCTCAATGCGCTTCACGAATGGAACCGTGTCTTTCGCAGCGAGCTTTGGAGTGCTCTTTGCACTCGAGCTATCCTTTACATGCAAAGGAAGTGTTTCTTGAGAGGAGCCAGTGTCGGCAACAACCTTGTTCAGCAGTGGCGAGCTCACGGCCTTATGCAGCGCGCCAGATAGCGACGTCACGTGAGTAGATTTTCCGGCAGCATTTCGAGTAGAAAAAAGCGGCGAGGTTCCTCCAGTCGCCTCAGTGCTCAACGGCAATTCGTCCAGACCGAGTCGCTCCAGCGACGGTGGTTCTGCAGCGCGCGGTGGCGCTGAAGCGTCGAGCGGACTTCGCTCGTGGTGGCGGTCTTTGACAAAGGTGGTCAGCCCTCGAATAAGGCGGTCCGACCGTCGATGATAATGGACTGTTCGGACATTCTCAAGATGACTTGCGATCGCATCCGAGATCTCCTGCAAAGCGATCACGTCATCCTCGCTGAAATCTTGCCGCGGCTTGTTGTCAACGACACAATAACCACCAAGAACATGACCAGAGGGGCTATAGATCGGGACCTCGGCGTAGAATCGCATGTACGGCCATCCTGTAACGTAGGGGCGATCCTTAAAACAATCCTCGAGGGTGAAGTCGCGGACGACGTAGTGGGTCGGGCTCGCAGTAACGTTGGCTGTGTTCTTCAAGTGCGGTACATGGTATCCGGAGAACAGCTTGATGGCGTGAGGACAGACTCCCCAGATCAGGTCTAACGTGGTATTCCCAAGATACAGGCCATCATTGGGCGCATGTTTTGTTCTGTCCCGCAAGGAGATGGACGCGGTCGCTTCGGAGATGAGATGCTGACTTTGGCCGTCAATGAGCGAGGCAAACGAACGCTCGCACCCAAGTCGATGGACGCCGAGCTGCGTAAGAGCAGTTAGAGTGATATCGGACGGCAGTTGGGCAACATTGAGATCGGGTTCGTCCTTCTCGAGTTCGCTCTGAGTTAGTGTTGCGTCAGGATCCTGAGACACGGAGGGCGGGCGGATGGCACAATAATACCTAGCGGAAGAACAGATCAGCATCCAGAGTACCAGTAGCCATCATTGCGCGGTAAAGGAGACGAACCTGGACAGTTCGCGCAATCGCTTCTTCTCCGAGTCAGGCAAAGGCGGTTGGCGAAGCGCTGGCGAAAGATATTCCAGCATGCTCAGTTTGAGCTCAGGGATCAAGGGTGCTGGATTCCAAGAAAAGCTTCATTCAGAAAGCTAGATGAAGCTAAAGCTGTTGAATTCGAGATTGAGGCTGCAACCTGTAGGTGCAGGAGACACGCGAGCAAGACATTCTTGGAGACTTTCCAAGATTGTTGAGCGGGGCGAGCCAGTCGTGGGGCACGTGCGACTCCTCCAACTTAGTATTAGCTAATCATTCGATAGATGGAGGGTTCTCCAAGACCCGCCGCCACTACTCTGCCAGGGCCAGAGCCATCTCGATCCTTGGAATGAGATCTGACGCGGGGTAAGGACGGGCGACGATCGTTTGGGCGAGCATCTGATGAACAAATCAGGTCGCCCTCCTTACATGGCCTCCTGTTCGGGTTTTGGCCCGTTAATCGTATTAGTACTAAATGACTGGGAAACTATGGTTTATGGAGTACTTATTTCTTCGATGGTACGGAGTTCTCCACACTGCACTGATACCTGACGGCAGTTTTAACAGCTACTGACAGCGGAAGTAAACTATAGACCAAGTAGACCACAAAACGCAGCCTGAAGATGAGATTTTTGCGATGCAGCACCAGCCGATATATATCATAAAGACAGAAAGTCAATCTTCTCTTAACAGTGTGAAAAACCTACACTCGCTCAAGTGTTTGGTGAACTAATTTCTCAGCTGGAAGAGGATTCATACTACAAAATAGCATATTGTGTGATATATAGACATTATTATTATGTTACCTATATTATTGTTACCTATATACATCTATCACGAATATTGTCACGGCCGTCTGCAGCTCACGTGACTATACAAACTTGTGGAAAGAGACGGACTGTTGTCTGTTATTGGATGGCCGACATGGCCGCCTATCTATATCTAGCTTACTAAACGATGACTAAGCGAGCTCGACCCGACGGGCAGGCGGCATCGGATGGCAGCATGCTCCGACAAAACTCTGCTTTTGTCTATGCCTGAATTTCTGCCTGAATGTCTGCCTGAAGCACGAGGCATTACAGAACATGACGTCACCGCCATCGGCGCTTCAGCAGTTCGAGCGAGTGCTGCAGCCGTTTCTCCGCCTCCCACAGCCACGACCCAGGAGTCAGCGGCTGGCACTCTTCGTGGATATACTGCAGCGCCGCCCGAACGAGGTACGCATACGTCGGTGGATACGCGTCGAGCCGGTCGGGTGAGAGCTGCAGGCGTGCTGTCGCGATGTCACTGACGATCTTGGTCACCGTATCCAGCGCGGCACGTGAGCTGGGATACGCCCCCTTCGGATAGTCGATATCGCCCGACGGGTCTTTTGTCCGGCTCAGGACATGCCGGTGGAGAAGAAATAGGCCGCTATTTGGCTCGTTAGCTGCTTCGTCCAGAGGAAAGGGGGGGTTAGAGGGCCTACCGTATGGCAATCGAGATCCCTCCGCAGTATACCCCCGACGCCATCGGAAATCGCTGCATCGTCATGGTGAGAAAGACTTGAATGGAATGGTCGAGTTCCTGTAGGTGCGTCTGTTTGGCTTCCGACTCGGGGGCGGCCAATACTTCGAGCAACTGGTCGAGCAGATAGGTCGCGCGCATCGCCTGACGGAATCCGTCCTGGTAGACGTTGGACGGCGTCGATGGTACATTCCCGCTCTCTTGGGAGCTGAAGGCGTGGACCTCGGTCGGCATGATGGACAGCAGGGGCTGGTTGACTATGCTGATATCACATACGCCGATTCTATCGTAGTGTCAGTGATCGCACAGCTGAAATCACAGGGCAATCCACCTTTCGCACATGCAGATTCCCCACCATGTGCTGCCGTCTTCTTCGTCTGGATACACATCGTTGTTCATGCTGGGAAGTGAGGTTGGCCGTTTCAGGCCTGCCGCATACGCCATGCGAGCACACCCGCCGATGGAGACAAACCCCTGATCCAACTCGCCGCGCCAATACTCATATACCGCTATTAATATCCCTGCTTGGATCAAATTCAGAGACGGCCGACCGATGGTTTGAGCGAGACTGAAAAGGGATTTGGCCGCAAGGTAGAGCGTCGAATGATCGACGTGCCTACCATCTGACCGGTCCGGATCCGGAGAGTATGTGAGCATGCACATGCTCAGCATAAGGACGGAGAAATCTGCCCGGGGATCGGTGCCGAACGAGAGGAGGTGGGCGTGGAACCGTTGCCGCGAGATGATTGGGAGGTACCAGTGGATGCTCTGGAAATACCGGACGCTTACTTCGTCCAGATATTGCCCTGTGAAGTTGATGATGCGTTGGACCTCTCGGCATACGGTGGCCTCGACGGTCGAGGACGTTTCAAACAACGAAGGCGTCGGGACCAGGTCTAGACCGAACGGGCGTTCGTCCTGGTACTGGCATTGCAGACCTTTCCTGTCCAAGTAAGCAATTTCAACCCATATCCCAAGAAGTCGCAACAGGAGACGTACGCAGCGCAGTAGCCACAACAGGGCAGCGCCTTATCACATCTTTTCTTGCGAGCTCGGCATGTCGAACAAACTTTGGGGGCGAAAGGAGGGCTGCTGGGTCGGCTCATGGCAGCCGCTCAGCGGTGGAGTTACAGGAACCCTAGTATGGCGCAGCCAGTGTCTTGGTACGTAAGCGTGGTCAGGGTCTCGTGTACGGTGTGGCACAGGTGGCATTGTGCTTTCAATCGGTCCGTAATCTGCGTGGGAGGGATCGGATCGGCCGTCAGCTGGGTGGGCCATCAGGGGCTGTTTCCTAACCAAGACGGGCATGGTGGCGGCCGACACCCGACAACCATCGGATCCGTCATAGACGCACTTACTCCGTATGTGCTGTGGACATGTCCAGGATGCGAGCTCTGTGGCGAATATGGCTCCCGGGTACCGTTTGGAGCCGAGAGGCCCGTTATGGAGATGGGTTAGCTTTGTACATTGCTGCCCTCCTTCACCGACTTGCCATAGCCTCCAGACAAAGGATTGCGCCTCCTGGCCCCAGGGCGCTACAGGAACGCAGCTGGTGAAGGATTAGCGCTGTGACAGGTTCGTTCTGCCCAGCTCATACAACGAGCTTGGCGTAGCTCAGCGATACACCACGGGGATCAAAGCGCAACGCAGGCCCATGCCTTCAGATTGGTCAACGAGGCGGACCACGTCAATCTCGGCGGTAACCTAGTCGATAACTATGCTGGGCATATTGTCTATGGACGCGGCATCGCACTGATGCAGATTTCTGCTGAAGAGCGCGTGTCTGCTTTTTGAAGTACAATCGCGCAGCGCACTAGGGTATAACCTTGCTGGCATAATGCTGCGCCAACACGCGGGCGTGGCGAGGCCGCTGCTCGATAATTATAAGCATTCGTCAGGGTTTGAGGTATTCTGTATTTCACTACCTCTCCAATGATTAAATCCAGGAGGCTTTTGACTCGAGCGGAGACGCTGTTAGTGTTAACGAGTCTGATTCAGAGATGGCTATGTTTGAGGATCGTGATGGATATAAGAGATTATGATTGAACAGATATTTCTTTTCTTTTCTTTCTTTTCTTTTCTTGTTTCCAGAAGTAGCGGCGACCAGCTTCCCGACAGGGGCTGACACCGGTCTTACGTGAGATTCTAGAATGAACAATATATTATTGTGGCCACCCACATTAATCATCCTCTTTTTAAGCGAAGAATCCGCTTAGCTGACTTGAGAACCCTCCGAATGAGTTCCTCGGTCGGGTCAATCAGTTAATACCGTACCATGAGCCACCCGCGCTTCGTGCATCTCTGGCAATGTGGCAATGTCACAATATATGACTCACCAGCCCTATAATGGGGATGCTGCGGCTGCCGCACTTTTTAGTGAACAAAGGTCTTCGCTATCGGCCCTCATCACAGTTTGGTAGACCAGTGAAAACCATATAGAGCAATATACCAAATGAAATCAGGAAAAGAGGATCTGTCTGGCCGACATGGACCTGGAGCCAGCGTCTCCAACCATTCAGACATTGCATTGCGTTAAGACCTTGAAGCTGAAATGCGATAGATGTAAAGTCTCTAGGGGAATCAAAGCACCGGCCGATGCGCAGTATCTCTCTATGGCACCATCACATACTTGTTAGTCCTGCTGCCCTCTGCCGTCGCCACCGCATTGATAGAGCAGTACCTGTCCATGGCGAAAGAATCAAGGGCTATTGAAGCGACGAGCTTCGAGTTGGTAGATTTAAAAACCAATATATAAAAAAAAAGAAAAGAAAGAAAAGAAATGATCATTAAAGAAAAAAATAAGATTTCAAAGTTCATATGTTTTCTCTCTCATCATGGTGTCAGTCAGGGCTAGCCAGCACGTGGAATCATCCGGAACATTTGACACGGCCAAGGTGCTATGTGCGTGAGACCCTAATCAGCCTAATATCAGGGCCTTGGCCGAGGGTAATTCTCTGCATAAAGGCACCCCGCATACTTGGCTGCTGAAGGGTCTAAGAGGGGTTATCCAGGGGCAGTGCTTCAATTGGCGGACTAATTCATTGAGAAATACAACCAAACTATATGATTCTCTTCGATGGGCTCTCTTGGTGGCTCCAAGGGGCATTATTGATGGAGAAAATACAGCACAAGAGCACCCAAGACTCTGTTTAACCTTATGATAGCCGATGAGCATCTGAAAGCTCCCTGAGTCGGCTCAAATTGTCCACGTGGTAGTATATTAAAGACGTCGCTGGCGCGGGCGAACATCTCGTCAGCAACAAGCATGGGTTTCAAACGAGCAATTGGCCTCTTCTTAGGCATCCTGCTGGCCTTCGACCAAGTCTCAGTGCTGGCTCAGCCCGGTCGTCCCACCTTTGCAAAGCGTCCGGACATTCAACCGAACCCCCTCCAGCCGTACAAGGCAATCCCCCTCTACTCTCGGCGCAATCCCCACAAGGTATGCTATGTTAAGCCTAGCCCTAAAGGGGGCGACGATGCCGGGAGAATCGAAGCTGCGCTGCGACAGTGCAACAACGGCGGGACCATCATGCTCGACAAGGAGTACTCCATCTGCACTCCTCTCGATCTGCGCTTCTTGAAGCATGTGGATATCGCCCTGACCGGGAAGGTCGAGTTCTGCCCCGAGCTGGAATTCTGGCAGCAGAACGTGTTTAAATTCCATTTCCAGGATGTCTCCTCCTGGTGGGTTTGGGGCGGCGAAGACATCCACCTTTACGGTGCGGGCACCGGCATCATCCATGGGAATGGACAGCCCTGGTGGGACGCGGCTGCAGTCAATTCAAGCGCCAGGCGCCCGCTGTTGTTCATTACAGACGGTTGGCATGGCGGTTCCATTACCGGCCTGAAGCTGCGGCAGTCTCCAAACGTGAGTGACATGGCATCGAGTCCAAGAGACCGGAGCTAACCATTGCAGTGGCACAACTTCATCGCTAATAGCTCCGACCTCCTCATCTCTGACATGGACATCTTCTCACGCTCGTCGTCAGACGCCTGGGCATCCAACCTGGACGGCTGGGACACGTTCCGCTCAGACAATGTGGTAATCCAGAACTCGGTCATCAATCACGACGACGACTGCGTTTCCTTCAAACCAAACAGTACCAATATCATCGTCCAGGGTTTGAACTGTAATGGCTCCCACGGGATCTCAGTTGGCTCGCTTGGAAACTACCCGTACCAATACGACATCGTCTCGGACCTGTACATCTACAACAACACGATGGCCAACACCACCACGGCAGCACGACTCAAGGTATGGCCAGGCGCTGAGGCCGTCAAGAAAGGCAATCCGCCCTGGGTCGGCGGTGGAGGCAAGGGATATGTGCGCAACGTTACCTATGACCTGATGATTAACGATAACAATGACCTCGCTATCCAAATCGACCAGTGCTACGGGGCCATCAATGCGAGCGAATGCCTGGATCACCCGTCCGGCGTCGTTCTGACCGATGTGCTCTTCAAGAATATGTGGGGTACTTCGAATGGTGCGAACGATCCTGTCGCTGGACAGCTTATCTGTGGTTCAGAGGATGTGAGTTTCCTTTTTTGATCATTTTCGTTCCTCTCCTCTCTTTAGGATACTGAAAGCTGACGCCGGTAGTCCTGCGACAATATCCGAGCGGAAAATGTAACCCTAACAAACCCGAGTGGGCAGCCGCCAGAGTGGCAGTGTAGATACATGGATGAAGAGCTTTTAGATCTTGGAGGCGTTGGCTGCGTTCCTGCATGAAGTGCAAAAGTGGTAGTCTATGTACATAGCTCAGAACTTTGCTAGCATTATCTCCTCTTTCTCCCACTTTGGAGAGCCCACCCATACTGAGTCGACATTTTGACCTTCACCCCAAGCTCATCTGCGAACTGATATACCAGGCCAGGGTTCTTCTGGAACCACCGACCACACATCACGACATCCAGTCCTTGCTGGAGGAATCGTTTGGCCAGCTCACCAGTCCGGATTCCACCTACCGCAGACACGAGCATGGCGTTCCCCACAGCCCTTTTAATCTTCAAGGCGAACGGCGCCTGGTAGCCATCACCAGACCTGATGCTCGTAGCCTGCTTCGGATGAATCCCCCCTGAGCTGACGTCCAGGAAGTCGACTCCATGGGCCGCAAGGATGGGAGCAAGTCGGCACGAATCGGCCACCGTCCAGCTCTCAGGGAACTCATCGGTCAAGCCTTCCAACCAGTCTGTGGCACTGATGCGAACGAACAGTGGCATCTCTGCTGGAACGACTGCCCGGACTCCAGCGGTGACCTCTAGAAGCAACCGTGTTCTATTCTCAAAGCTCCCTCCATACTCATCCGTCCGACAATTGCTAACCGGGCTCAGAAACTGATGAAGAAGGTACCCATGCGCTGCATGAATCTCGACCATGTCGAACCCGGCCTCGACTGACCGCAGCGCAGCGTCAACAAAGGCCTGCTTGAGGTCATGAATCTGCTGAGCGGTCATTGCCTGAGGGAACGGATAGGTGTGACTGAAAGGGAGCGCAGACGGTGCATAGACCTTGTCAGGCCAGCCTCCGTCCTCCTTCTCTGCCGTAGCGGTCTCCCCCAGGAAGGGCGCCGCCGTACTAGCCTTGCGCCCTGCATGACTGAGTTGGATCCCAATGAGCTGGTTCTGCGTATATACAAAGCTCGTTATTCTCTTCAGCCCCTCAATCTGCCCATCTTCCCAGATCCCAATATCTTGGGGAGTAATGCGGCCTTCCTTCTGCACGGCTGTCGACTCCATGATCGAAAGCCCAGGGCCGCGCTGTATGATCCCGCCAAGATGGGCAAGATGCCAGTCAGTCGTATATCCGTTCTCGCCCGACCATTGGCAGAGCGGTGCGAGGAACAGTCTGTTGTGCACGGTGAGGCCTCGAATCTTGAGTGGTGTGAAGAGCTTTGGGAGTGAACGGGTTGGGTCCAGGGCTGTCCCGGCGGGAGGGTTCTGGTCTGGGGTGAAGTACGAGGCCATATTTAACGAATGGCCCAGAAAGATACAGTGAGACATGCACTTCTCAATTCCCAATTCGCCAAATTGATATAGATCGGCTGTCGGCGAACGGGATTCCTTCGCCGACGTCGCTTCGGCGACCTGGATGATTAGCCGGTCTCTGTCTCGGCCGTCTCCCGCAACTGGCCGAGAAAATCTCCCAGCTAGACTTGTTAAACCACGGGTTGGGTCGGGTTTTTGACCTACTCTGATCCGCCCGGCGGGTTTTTGTAGCGGATCAGTAAATGAGCAACCTGCCCATGGATTTTCGAAAAAACTACAACCCAAACCAAAAACCCCATAAACCCTGCCAATTGTCACGGTGCCTGCCCGGTTCCTAAGTACTGCGCTTATGATAAGCTATATTGCAGGAGCCTCATCCCGGGCACGGTGCCCGGGATGAGCTTATTCTGCCGCCGTTGACCGCCCAGACCGCTGAGACTTCTCGAGCTTCGGCTTCGACCCAAATCGGAACCTCGAGCTACGTCCTGTCTCGTCTGTGTACCTGTTGATAGCCTGACTCCGTAGCCTGTCTGTTGTATCTACTCCGTTACCCTGTTCTGAATATATTCCTGAGCCCGCACCTTGACACCAATCATGTAGACTTGTTAAACCACGGGTTGGGGCGGGTTTTCAGGGCTAGCTGATCTGCCCGCGCGGGTTTTGGGGTGGGTTACCTAGATAGTAAACTGCCCATGGGTTAAGCAAATAATCTTAACCCAACCCAGATAACCCAAATAACCCAAGTATGCAGATCGCTGCCTAGAAAGGTATTGATCTACATACTTAAATAAAATACTGTATTAGAGTACAGTATTATATCTTATTTAGTAGATATATGTACTGTAAATACAGTACTATTCTTATTAATATATCTTGGCAACCCAGCGGGTTGCCCCGCCGGGGTTTGGGTCAGCCGAAAATATCCAAAACCCAATGGATTATTAGAGGGTCCAACC
>QPHH01000010.1:878295-893426 GCA_003574815.1 Aspergillus spinulosporus | reverse complement strand
TGTACCTGTTGATAGCCTGACTCCGTAGTCCGCCTGTTGTATCTACTCCGTTACCCTGTTCTGAATATATTCCTGAGCCCGCGCCTTGACACTTAATACAAAATCTATTTAACGCATTTATTATGTTATTAATATATCTTTTTGTTAATATAAAGATACATATTAATATTGTAAGATTATATAATTATTAGAATTACACATATTGGTTGGTTTTAAAAAGATCCTACTCATGTAAAAAGGATACCTATAACTTATGTACTTACATTAGAATTATCTTTTTGTATTTTTAAATATTGTTCTAAATTTTCAAGGCTACGTATTAAATCCCTGTCAGCTTCTACCCGCGCTGTCAATCCAACAATTTGGTAGAGGAATGGTAAGGCAGATGGACGAGAAACGGTGCATAGCTGAAGAGTCTTGTTTGATAGCGAGGAGGTGGCTTTCATGTACCTGGGGGATTCAATAGCGATGCTGCTTCCTTGTGAGTCTTGTATTTTGGTCCCAACGTAGTCTATCTGCCTGCAAGGAAGTGCACCCCGAGCAGCACTCCTGAACAACCTGATATGCCAAGGATTACCCTTCAGTGCTCTCTCTGATTGGGATGGCAGAAACCTGGCATTCGTCGTTTTAACCATTCATCCGGCTTGTGTTGTTTTCTTTCCCTGGTGACGGAACTCACTTAATTTATCCCTAGGCAAGAGCAAGTCCAGAACGAGACGGCATCACATTGCTCGATCCAAGTAGACATCAATCGCTTCGATGGACTCGGGAAACTGCTGATATCAACCTCGGCACCATTCTTGATACTTCTCTTGTCATGAATATCGGTTCTGCCAAGCTGCTCTAAAATACATAAAGCGGATGGAATGATCCAGTTGCCGGCGCAGTGATCGAGCGGGATTACGAGTTTGAGTAAAGGAAGCGAAGTCCACCCTCATTTACCTTTTTCTCCTCTGGAACAGTCTGCCAGTGGTGGATTCGTAGCTCTGCGTTGGGTAACCACGTTGGTAGAAAGGGAGTGCAGGTGGAAACGGGAACAGCTCATACACGAGCCCTGAAGTTTCCTTGAATCGGCGTACTGCTATTTTGTCTTGGGTCTTGTGCTTAGAGGTCTTGAGCATAGCAATTAATTTCCCAGTCGTCATTGTCCATCAAAACAGTTCGTGCTCCCTTGTCGAGCAGGAAGTTCTCCATGCAAGAGCCCAAGAGTATCTGCGAGAGCTCGAAAAAGTTCAACAGTGAGGCTGAGAATCTGCTCCATGGTTTATTCTCTGTACTTTCCAGGTTGCACTGTTTCGTTACATGGCGGGGACAATTTTTCCTTGTGGGAGTGAATATTCGGAGTGAATGAGGCTCTACAACACATCCTTCCACATATCCATGAAGAACAAGTCTACCATCTCCACGGGAGCCGCCTCTTTCTCTCTTTATCATGCACCAATAAATCTGGCCGAAATCTAAAGTTCGGGCTCTTTCACTTCTCTATCATCCTAACACAGAGTCGAGACAGCCGTCCGGCTTCACAGCCAAAGCCCACGGTTGCTCTTCACCGAAACACGTTGATAACGTTCGACCCCGACTATAGCAATCATTGAAGGTCGAGCTCAGTCGGTTCTACCTCATCAGCGAACGAATCAACAGAGTCCATCCTGTGCGAGGATAAGTCGATTAACCCTAGCCGTCCGTAACAACAACCTCACCTTCGAAGGAACTCTCCCCTCCATCCCCATGTCCCTTTGATACTGGAAGAATCAGACAATCAGACTCTTCATCCTGCTTTACTCACTTCCAAGAGGGTCTAGACGATTCAAGAAAAATGAACCGCGACGTCGCGATCGCTATGTACCTCACCATTTTCGGCTCTGTCCTGATTCTCGTCGCCATGTGGCTGACCAAAGGCTTCTCTCGCATCACCGAAACATTTTCTTCCCCCCTCTGTTTGTGCCGTTCTTGCTCCCGTTCCCGTTCATGTTCATGTTCTCGAGACAGAGAAAGAGCTAGAAGAGCACTCGACCAATGTGAGCTTGAAGGCGAGACCGAGTGGCAGACCCGCCGTCCCCGGCATTTGACTGAGCGTTGTCTGTCTGGCATTCAGCGCCCACCAGCCCAGGAGGAATATACCAGCAGTTTCTTTCACGGATGGTACTTGCCCTACAACGTCCGGGATCCGAGTGAGCCAGGGCCTGAGCCAGAGCGCGAGTTGGAAGTTGATGTTGAGCTTGAAGAACTCCCTCGTTACGAGCACCCTCCGGCTTACACCAATAAAAATCCATCAAACGAGTACCGTAGCGGATGGCACAGCCATC
This sequence comes from Aspergillus spinulosporus, assembly GCA_003574815.1. NCBI lineage: Eukaryota > Fungi > Ascomycota > Eurotiomycetes > Eurotiales > Aspergillaceae > Aspergillus > Aspergillus spinulosporus. The sequence goes on along the minus strand of QPHH01000010.1, from coordinate 891,120 downwards.
GCGAGTCTCTGGACGTTACCGAGCGCCGTCCAGCTCTTGGGCCTGGCAACGAGGGTGATACCATGGCCGAGACCATGCAGCGCAACAACGCTGAAAATGACAGGCGCTCCCCCGATCTGACAGAGTACCATAAGCCTAGTGGTGGTTTATAAGGAGAAATTTGACTTGGAGTACTGCTGAACAGAATGGTTGTTTATATGGATATTTCTTATATGACTACGGCCTCGGCACGGCAACTCTACGACCCCGCAATTTGGATATCATGGTGCTTGTTAAGGCGAAGTATTTGAATATGACCATTGAGGCTTTTTTTTTTCTCGCAAGACCGTAGGTAGAGTCTTGGACCATCTCGAACATTGTCGTATTTGCAGCACTGTCGCCGCTTCTTCATCTGCCATTAACTATGGACCTTAGCCAGATAAAACGCCACCACTGGACCGCCACAGTCGCCTATGATGCCAGCAGTATCATAACATACAATCTTTCTATCGGCAGCAGAGGCCGAAATCTCCGTCGCTGCTGGGAAGAGCATCCCGAGTTTCATGCCTTGCCGACATTCACCTCGCTAGCTGTGATCGACATCATGGGAAAAGTCACTGTCGACATGCCGAAACTGCTACCCTTATATAAACCAAACCAGCACCCGCATGTTCATGCAGAACATTACCTCGAGATGAGAGGGCCGTTGCCGAATTCGGGAACTCTAACCTCTGAGGCGAGGATTCTTGATATTGTCGATCGTCGCACGGGTGTTGCTGTGATTGTGGGTATTTCAATCAAGAATGGGGAGACTGGGGAGGGGATCTGCTTTAGCGAGTGGACGTCGTTTCTGATGAAGATGCCTGGAAAGGGGGCATCAAAGCCTTCATCGAGTACGCAGAGCACACTCCTTCCCAACCGAGAGCCCGACGCGATTCTAAGCCACCAGACAACCCCTGAACAAGGTGCTCTATACCGAGCGGCAACGGGCGAATGGAATCCTATGCATATTGATCCTGCAACTGCGCAGCGGGCTGGTTTCCCAGGCCCTATTCTCTCGGGGACGTGTACGATTGGGATTGGTGTAAACCATGTTATCGAGGCCTTTGCTAGCGGGGATTCGGCGCGATTCCGTAGTTTAAGGCTGAGACTTAGCATGCCTGTTTTTCCTGGGGAGATAGTCACGACGAAGATGTGGCGAGTTGACGAGACGAAGGTTGTTTATCAACAGGTGGCGGGGGATGGGAGGGTTGTCATTTCGAATGCGGAGATTAGATTAGAAGCTGCGGGAGGAAAGACGAGGAGCCAGTTGTAGGTCTTTTTGCTTTGTCAATATGTTACCTTTGTTGGAGGAGTACGTGAAGATCTACGTGGACTTGGACGTTTGTAGGCATATATTTCTATCTTCGGGCATGCAATGATGACCAGAGAAAGGATCTTTCATGCAGCCAAGCAAAATGGCACTATTGACGGTCCAACACAAGACAAGCAGGGGCCAAGCAAGAGGCTTAAGAGGATTAAGCAACCTGGCAGGCAGTCGGCGGACAGTATCCGTGATCACAAGCAAAGCTGCATAGTCCCAGGTACGAGTTATAGTTCTCCAGCCACGGCAGCGGCACACCCCGAACACCTGTCGTCGGCGGCGTCGGCACGGGCGCGCCGTAGGCCGTACATGTGCATGGTCCTGGAGGACAGTAGCCAAAGTTGCAGCAGAAACTGCATAGCCCGACATAGTTGCCCGGTCCAGTGCCAGCGATGCAGACGTTTCCGGTGCCACTGGTCGGGTCTGTGGTTGTCGTCGGGCGTGTTGTTGTGCTTGTCCGGGTTGTTGTGGTTGGTCTAGTGGTTGTCGTCGTCGTCATTGTCGTGGTGCTAGTGCTGGTGCTGGTTGGTGGTCTCGTCGTCGTGGTGCGCGTACTCGTTAGCGTGGTTCTTGTGGTTGTGCCAGTGGTGCTGGTTGTAGACGAGGTCCTTGTGGTCGTTGGAGCAGCTCCCCAGCCCGGAGGTGGTGTAGGGGTTGTCTTGCCGAGTGAAGGCGTCGGTGAACAAGTTTGCACATGAAGGCCTTGTGTGAGACTGTAGAGACCTTCGGGCTGGAGAGAGTCGATCGGACTCGGCGGTAGAGACCCAACTGAGAGGATTTACATTAGCGAGAGGATAAGGAGATCGACCAGAGGTGTTCTCACCGTAAGGATTAAAGTTGTACAGTCCGCAAACGCAGCCATCGATGATGGGCAGAAGACTGATATCCGACTGGATGACCTGTCCGTTACGACTGAGTGAGAACGCCTGCGATCCCACGCCCATCGGGACCTTGAAAGCGCTGGCTCCAGCAGGCGCATCGAAGACCTCAACGTTGCCTCCAGAATTGACCGTCACAGTGGCAGGCTCAGTCAGGGTAGTGACCACGAACACGGCATCCTCCATCGTTTCCCAGCCATTCGGACGACCATAGAAGTAGTTGCCACTGGCGTTGTTGGCAGGCACCATGCAAGTATCTGTGGCATCGCAGTTGACGTCACGAGGAGCAGGACGATACCAGTACACGAGAAGGTCTTCAGTGATATAGTTATCAACCGAGGTGGCGCCGTCCTTGTACGCGGCGATGAACGGCTTAGACATGTCCATCCAGCCATCATGGGGCCTGAGCAGTCAGCAAAGCCACCTAGACGGGGTTCGGGGGGGCGTACATGTCATTCACCCACTTAGATGCCCCATCGTCGGTGTGAGGCGAGCTCAGTGGGCCGATGTAATGCGACTCGCCGTAATCGTTCCAGGTGACGATCTCGATAAATCGCGGGCCCATGGTCAACAGTTGCTGCCAGCGGTCAAACCACAGCAAATCTCCAGGGAAGACCCAGTTCTTGCTGTACGGGACCTCGGGGCCAAAGTGGGTGAAGAACCAGGGAGAAGCAGCTGTAAGAGTCACTACTGAACGCGCCAGTCTGGCATCATGGAGACGTACGAGCAATGTAGTCCTTCCCAGTCCGGATGTACATCTCGTCGCCCTCTTCTACCGAAACGGATGCTCCAGGACGGGGTGCCTTGTTGTTGCCATCATTAGGCCAAGCCATCCAATTAAGCAACCCATCGACGCCGTCCAAGTTAGTGCCGTACTCTGGATGATAGTTTGGAGCCCAGTAGATTTCCTGGCCAGCGGCCTGACGCATCGCCGCGATGTCAAGGCCATCCCCTGCAAACGAGGAGACAAAGACTTTGCCGTCGACCTTGAGCTGCGCCGGCAGATTCGCGTACTGGGCGATCTTCTGCCCGACCTGGTATCCTTGACCGGTGTTATACCAATTGAAGTCGAACGAAATGAAGACCTTCATGTCATTGTTGGCAGCGGACTGGTAGGCGAGATTGAGTTGCTGGTCGGTGTAGGGATCCACCCCGATGTTCAATGCGAAAGCATCAATTCCAAGAGATTTGGCACGCTTCATATCATCGTCATAGTCGGCTGCGGAATTGCGGTTGCTGACGATCCCAATCTGCTCACGTCAGTCAATAGAATCGAAACAAGGCGATCGAGGGTACCATGAAATGAGCAAAGACCAGCCGGTTGTCCGAGGACTGCCTGGGTCTGTTGGCGACTGCACCTGGGGCAGCCGAGATCAGCTGGGGAAGAGCTCCCAGAGCGGAGAGAAACGCGCTGAGTTTCATCTTTGTTGGTCCTGATGCTCAAGAATGAGATTGCTGCAACCTGATCCATCAGGTCTCCTGAGGTTTATATAACCTCGCTGTGTGCTCGACCACACCCAACATCAACAACTACGGCCGTTGGCATATGACGGAGTGATTGGTTGCCTTTTCCACCCCTTGTAGCATCGCTCATTGTTCGCTGCAACAATGCCAGCGAGTGCTATTATCTAGCTGAGATAGCAACCACTACAGTAAAGATGGTTATAGTCCACACGCACAGCCACGGTCAGGAACGGTTAGATTCCTCCGCGCGGACTGAGTTCATGCAGCAACTAACCTCGCTAGCCTGGCTTGGGCGTTGGTGGGTAGTATTGGTTAGGATTACCCCTATAGCTCTCCGCATTATGATCGGGACCAGCAGCTGCAGGGCCATCGTCATGTGGTTAGTGAGACACATCGAACATTCTTGTAATAATGTCTCGTAATCACGGTATTCCAGCGAAAGTTTGGACGAAGGTCAGGCATATGCCATGCTTGGGGAAATTATCCATGGATCTCATCAGACTCCACCGGCTGATCGTGGAAAAAATACCCAAGATTATGGATTGTGTTACATCAACATTCTGGATGTGACCATGCAGTCTTCAGATATACATGGATGGGTCGGCTGACAGATTCGAGCGGGGACCTGGCCTGTAGCCAGGGTATCCGACCCTGCATAGACAGCGAGGTGATGAAGGAGTGAAGCCCTTAATGTGCTTTGACATCTCAATATGGACAGACATCCTCCTAGCCAAGTCTGGACAAGTGAAAATTCTTTTTGCGCAGCGCCGTGAAAGAGCAGCCAATAACCCAGCAATAAATCCAAGAGGAAGAGGACGACAAGCGCATTTGACTCGAGTAGCTCGGCATAATGCTTGTAATAAGCTTAACAGCTGAAGTAATGCTTCAGACGGACCAATATCGGCTTTCATTATGGCGTCAAAAGCTCGCTCATGCACTGGACTGCGGCTCAGTACACTGGCCGTCAATATCCGCTCGGGGAAACAGACAGACAGGCCTTGTCATATCTGTCGTTTAATCAAGAGGTATACCACCGCATTTGACAGAGACTGGGGATGAGCTCAATCTCAGGGAGCGCTGCAGTTGTAATGTTAATGGAGCCCCGTAACGGAGGGAAACCCCTGGGATACTCGGTAGATGCATGCCAGATGGCGCATGAGACCACTATCGATTGATCCGTCGTCAGTTTCGAACCACCCACCCTTGTCTTCTGCCGTTGCTCATGTGGTAACACTCTCGGAGCATTCATTTGGCCAGTAAAACCCCTGCTGCTCATCCAGGTACATGGACGAATCAATGAATTCAAGGTCGGGAGGGGGCTGACCCAGGAGCCCCTGCAAGAAAGGATCAAAGAGCGCCGTTCCGGTTGTCATGTCTGTGAAAGTAGAAGGCAACTCAGTAATTGCTGCATCCACAGCTGAATTATGGCCAGAGTCCTGTGGCGTTGCTGCATTTCCATCTCCGGATTGGATGCCTAGACGGATTTTTGTGGAGTGCATGAGGTCGATAATGCCCTCGATATGCCTATGGAATTCGGCAGCGGCGTAGTTGCCGTTGTCCCGCAACTGTAACAGGAAGCTGACCGCTACTTCGAATTGCTCTTCGTCGCTCCGACGGTCTTTTCCGTAGATTAAGGTGGAGATAGCTAGGATGGTGGCAGCTGAGAATAGATATTGGGTATAGAAGAAATCGAAGACCATAAAGGAGCCGTTCGTCCAACTGTCACTCAAGAGGTTGCACGAGTGACGAGCGCACCGAATGCAAGTTTCGGACAGAGCAGTTGCAGAGGCAGGTACATTCGTTTCTTTGCCTGGTTGTCCACAGGATTCAAGGTGCACTCGCAAGACGTGGAGGAGGATCGGACGCGTGGCGAGGATGGCGAGCTTTGAAACGCTAGTCAGTAAAAGCCAAGCGCTAGCAAGTTGTTTGAAGGGGTGTACCTGGTTGAAGAGAAGATGGAGAGACCGCGCTTTGGGGTTCCAGTCTCCTTCGCTACATGCAGGCAAGCGCAAAGATGATGGGAGCTCTTCCAGCCAGCGTCGAAGATCCGCGAACACCTCCTGGACTCGATAGGGTTTTTTGAGCCTTCTTGCTGTAGATTGAGTAGATGATCCGCCCAGATATGCGGGCGAGCCCTATCCTTGCGACAAAGTAGTCTCGGTCCGGGAAGTCCATAGCCCCCTTATCACCCAGACCTGACGGGCTTGACGGCAAACAGACCTCGATCTCATCGTCAGGGATGGCGCAAGGATAGCCAAGCTTCGCCGCCCACATGCGGTCAAAGGTGTATGCTGTCCAGAAGATGCGGTTCCGGTGTTCGCGCTCGCCCGCGTCGGATAACTGGGATTCGGGGATATTGAGATGGAGGCCCATAATGATCGCGAGTCGAACAGCAGACCCGGCGAGACTGTACGCGGCGTGTCGTCGGTTGAGGAAGAGTGAGTACACTGATAAAAGTAATTGGATTTCGACCATGTCCACGCTCGGCCGCTCGCTCACGATGCGCAGGATATTGGTTGCTTTACAGAAATACCGGATCCCAGGAAAGCCCTTGTCAGGGCCCGAGTTCCTTGTCGTATACATTTCGCCTATCGCAAACAGAGCCCAGAGTTTGCTTTTGCTGAGGATACCGAGCGGGACGTTGTCCAGCTCCTGCAGGGTCGAACTGCGTCTGACGATGTGGTAGCAGCGGCCGAGGCCATTCAGGGCGGCTTGCACGAGCAGGCGTGCGCGAGCAGGCGTGGGCCAGGGACACTCGATCTCTGACCAGGCAAGAAGCTGCTCGTCGCTGGGAAAGTTGACTCGGGGGAGATGGTCATGACGGGATTGAGCCATGGCTTGGCGGAACCGCGACGCAAAAGCCGAGTCTGAGGCTTCGGCAACGAGAATCGGTGTATGAAGAGCATCTGAATGGACGAACCACGACGCTTCAGTAAGGACGGGCCCATTCGTGGTCTCCTCGCTCGCATGCGGAGGGTGTGTGCATCCCTGGAGTCGCTGGTTCTCAGCCACGAGATCCTCGATATATCTGCCTCCTGATTAGTAGAATACAGAGATTTCAGGATGCACTCACTGCTCGCTGACTTTATTAAGGCGACTCCTACGAGGATACACGCATTCGACCGGTTTGGTCGCCTGTCGACATGAATCGCACGGGATCCCGCCCGAGCATTTGACCTTTCGCGCATGGCATCGCCGGCAGCTGCCATGTGGTGGGTTAGCAGAGTCCGTCACGTTTCCTGACAGGCAACTCACGCGATGTTCCTGGTGACTTGAGATGGAGTTTTTCTCAGCATGCTCGCCCTCTGAAATGACGGCGGGTGGGCGTTGAGGCCGAAGGCTGCGATAGCTGGGAGTAGACTTGTTAAACCCAACCCGCGAAACCCGCCAAGTAGACTTGTTAAACCACGGGTTGGGGCGGGTTTTCAGGGCTAGCTGATCCGCCCGCGCGGGTTTTGGGGTGGGTTACCTAGACAGTAAACCGCCCATGGGTTAAGCACATAATCTTAACCCAACCCAGATAACCCAAATAACCCAAGTATGCAGATCGCTGCCTATAAAGGTATTGATCTACATGCTTAAATAAAATACTGTATTAGAGTACAGTATTATATCTTATTTAGTAGATATATGTACTGTAAATGCAGTACTATTCTTATTAATATATCTTGGCAACCCAGCGGGTTGCCCCGCCGGGGTTTGGGTCAGCCGAAAATATCCAAAACCCAATGGATTATTAGAGGGTCCAACCCAACCCATTTCTTGGCGGGTTGGGTCGGGTTGGGTCGGGTTTCGTGGGTTGGGTTGAACAAGTCTACTCCGGTTGAGCTTCGTCGCGCCATCCGACATCCAAGATGGCAACCAGCAAGCTGCCGGCGAGCCTGATCCAGCTCGCCCATCAGCTCCAAACCTTTCATTAAGTGGGATCAAGTTTTACTAACAAATTTAATCATAAAACTATCCTATTTATTAATTTTATTGCTACATCAACTGCCAAACCGCCGCGGGCATCGGGATTTGTATATCTGCCAGCATGGGATATAGACCAGACCACTTTACATCAAGCAGTTTGGAACCTTTTACACCTGGGCAGACAGATGAATCAAGATCTTCAGGAAGAGTTTTACGCCTGGCAGAGAAGCCAACCCCCAATGCCTGATTGCCAGCCAGAACGCCCTTTAGGACACATATGGCCACAATCACAATCTGGCTCTGCAACCTCCAAGCCAACCAATATACCTGGGCAGGAACAACAAACCCAGGAACCTCCTTCCAATCTTCTACAGGCACAGCCAAAACAAACATTAGAGTTAATGTCAAGACCTCTTAAAACCTCCTCCCAACTGGAAGGGGTGCCTGGCTCATTTCTGGAAGGCACACCCATCTCTTGATCTGCTGCCTCCTAATCTGCCCCGCCTATATTCAGTTCCTTAACAACACAGCCATATATTCCACCCCCTAACCTTTTTAATCAGCCTCTCGTTTATCGCCAAGCATTAGCTAGGGGTCAAGAACCTGTTAGAAGATTATTATATTAATACTCTTAACCAGACCTATTTCAGCCTGTTATGCTGCCAATCCCTGAACAACTAGGATCTATTCTCTATCTGTTATTGGAAGAACCATCTCTAGATCCTCTCCAGGTAGATATGGGCTCCCAAGATAAGCCTGACCCTGGTTTGGGGCCTCCAAATCCCGTCCAAGCAAGCTCGGAGCCTCCCGCCAGTTCGGCCAATCCGGCAGGATTGGCTGATTTGTTCGGCAGCCTGCACACCCTGCTTTAAGAAGAACTCCAAGAACATGCCCAAGATGCTGCCAAACAACAAAGCATCTTCAAGACCACTATTTGTTAGGATTTTAAATAATTTTAAAGGGAGATGCAGTATTAAATACATAACCAGAACTAGCACCGTATTAAGCACTGTCAGCAGGATGTCTATATATTAGGGGGAAATAATTACCCGCTATACAGGCAGGAGAATAACAAGTTCTATGCTTGGGAAAATAAACATTACTATTTTTTACAAAATTAAAAACAGCCTTCTATACAGAGTAGCAGCAATAGTTTTTGGCAGCCTAGCAAATATTAACAGATGCCTCCCTTATTAGATAATAATTATAATAAGGCAGGCTTGGAGCTAACAGAAGCAAACCTAGGTTAATTTTATTAGAAAACAGAAAATATGGGATACTTCTATCCAGATCAGATTAATAATAACAGCACGTTGACTAAAGAGCAAGGCTTTAAAACATTTTACCAAGATATCTATAGCTTTACAGATCATATTCAAGACATGGCGCTTTTCAAAGGCAAGCTGGTTGTTAAAGTTAATATCCACAGCTGCCTACAAGGCTCAGCCCTTAAATAGTATACCATTAAACTAACCCAGGAGGAGAAGAAGCGATTATAAGACTCCTTACTAGAAGAGGGTTAGTTGGGCGCCCTAATAGCCTGTTTTAAACCTTGAACTGCAGAAGCCATAAATCAATTGCAGGAGATATTATACAGTTACAAAAATGTTTGTGCTGGATAAACCCCCCAAGTATATGCCCAGGAATTCCTACAAAACGCTTGCTCAGCCAATATTGGTAATGTTTATAATTAGATTACCATGGCTTGGAACAAGCTGGAAGGAGGTCTGCGTGTTTATATCCCGGAACCAACCCCGCGTACAATAATTGCCGAATTCCTGGACCAACTTGACACCAAATACAGTATATAGAAAGATATGACCAGAGACTGCAATTATAAGATAAAGGACCCTAAAACCAAAGCTTGCCCCCAGAGCAGGCCCCAGGAACCCTATACTAAACGCCGCAATCTGGCTGACAATAAATCATCTAGATGTTGGCCAAATCAAACAAGTTACCAAGCATCCTGCTGGCCCTATTAGCAAACATGGACCCCCTGGGCCCCTTCCCCTCAACCTCTACATCCATATGTATCAAACCAAGCTACCCAAGGATCTCAGAAGATTGCAGGGTACTTTGGTAATAATCAAAAGCATGACCAAAATAAGCGTTATAATACCCAACAAAATAATTAAAAACCATGGAACCAATAGAGAGCCTCTGCGCAGCAGCAGGCACTGCAGCCGCAACCGGCGCAGCAAGCTTACCTGGCCGAAGGGATGACAGAGATTCCGGGCCCCTTCCCAGCGTACTGGTCCGCCGCGGCCCCTCCGGTGCTGTACGCGCCATTTGGCCCGACGCCAGCACCCCTGCTTGGCGGATATTACGCTGATGTGGCCAAGGAACCATATCAGGATGGGTTTGTTAAAACAGAGTCTTCTAATAACAATGTTGAGCAGCTTGACCATGAGATTGATTCTAACTCCAGTGCCAAGTCAGATAGAGATCAAGTACTTCTGGCAAAAGCCTATATAGTTGCTGGAACATGTTATTGCTATAGGAAAAAGTTTGCATCCAGAAATGCTTTGTATAATTATTTGGCAGGCTGCCAGAAAGACAAAACAGCTCTTATTTCTGATATATTTTTGGCTAACGCCCATAACCTCCCAGTAATTAAATTGGAAACAAACAGCCTCCCAGCTTCTAATTATCTATGCCAATCCTGGAGATACTTGACAGCTTTAATCAGGATACATTTAAAATCGCATATAAACAAAATATGCCTAGATACAGGATATACTTGTATGCTTATTAATAAAAGAACTGCTTTGGATTTATATCTGGAACCCCAAGATGCCAACCTAATTACAGTATCCGGAATAGGTTCCCTACATAAATCAAGCAAAATGGTCTCTTTTGATGCCTATATTCCTGGTCAGGTAGAAGAATATCTGGTACTAGGGAAGCTCCTTGTTACAGCCTATCTTGTTAAAGACCTACCAGCAAAGCTTCTTCTAGGAATAAACATTATGGGCCCTGAAGGCTTTAAAATCAACCTCTGGCAGCAGAAAGGTAAGATACATGCTTGCCACAAGCTAGAGTTCCTATTTTAGATCCAATCCAAGCCAAACCAGGTACAAACCATACCAGTTTATACTGCTGGGTGTTTTATTTTATCCCTGTATACACGTGGACAAATCCCTATTCAGGTTAAACAGAAACTACCCAGAGATCATGATTTTATCTTTAAACCCTCCAACCAGACTGGTTATACAATGTACACCCAATTAGTGGACGCTAATTTTGCATGGATTAAGGTAGATAATAAAATGCCGCGGATAATTATTATTAGTCAACATTCTTGCCTGGGATATGTTTCCAATACCAACTTTGCAATCACAGCTAAGGTTGACCCTAAGCATGAATACCTGGCAGCATTAGACCTGGCAGCTTGTATGCTAGCAGTACAAGCTATTAACCTACATGCAGAGTACCTTGCAACCCGCAGCAGCCATAAAATGCCTGATATAACTCCTAGTTCTCTGCCGCTGCCAGAACCACCACCAGATCCTGGTTAGCCTCCGCTTAGGATTACAAAGGACCTGCCGGCCACAGTGCTGAAAAACAGGATTTCTGTATATGGAACCACTGAGCAGGTCTGAAAGCTCTTGGATTTAATTTCCCAGTACAAGATTTAGGGGAACTTGCCCAAAGAAAACATGGCATTAATTCCCAAGGACTAATAAATAACCATTCCCCTTGTAGAAGAATGGGAGAAATAGATGCCAAAACCTAAGGTATACTAATTAGGGAAAAAGGATAGAAATCTGGTTAATACAACACTGGACTAATTACATAAGGAAGGAAAGGTTTTATGGGCTAATAGATATACCCCAAGTACATACCTGGTTTTTGTGGTCTGGAGAAAGATCATCAAGGATAGCAAGCCAGTTATAAAGGGTTATGTTATTGTTAACATCCAGCACCTTAACTTAATATTAGAGCCTGATCTGTATCCAGTTCCATCCCAAAAAAAGATCCTAAATATACTTTAAGAAAAATACTATATTATAGTTGTTAATACAAAATAATGCTTCTACTAATAGCCTGTACAGCCAGAATACTAACAAAGATTAGCAGTTATAAGCTATCAAGATCAAGAGGTATTTAATATAGCTATTATAGGCTATGTTAATTTGGTGGCCTTTGTACAATATTAGATGGACCTTACTCTTTGCAAATTTGCCGATTTCTGTAAATATTATATTAATAATATAGTTATAGCTTCGGCAACCTTTGACAAGCACCTTTCTTATTTATATCAGATTTTTGCCCGCCTGCAATCTCTAAACCTATCCCTGGATCCCAAGAAGAGCTTTATTAGATACCTGTCTATATAACTGCTTAGTCAGCATGTTGACGCCTTTGGCTTAATAATAGACAAAGAGAAGATCGCGGCTATTTAGCGCCTTCAGTTTCCAGAGACCTTATACCAATTAGAATCCTACCTTGGTATTACTGGATACCTTTAATATTACATCCCAAAATATGCATTAATCGTCGCGCCTCTTTATGATTGGAAAACACAACTTTTAAAAGGCGCGCCTAAAGGTGGCAAGAACTGCAAGAATTGGTCTGCCAAAGCAAAGCTCTCTAAACCAACATATCAGGAATTGGCAGCATATCAGAAACTGCAAGCAGAGTTTGCCTGTCCCCAATTTCTAATATATCATGATCCAGATTAACAGCTCTATATGGACCTTGATGCTTTAGCAGATAAACATGGGGCCATGGTCTACTATGTCAAACCAGACTATATTTATACAGATCTAACAAAGCCACCTGTACAAACCACCATACAGCCAGTATGTGTCACGGGCCGACGCCGGAGTCAGGTGACGTCGCCGCGCCTGGCCCTGTGACACGTGACCCTCAATATCTCGATCCCCACGTAATGCGGAGAGGCGCCTTATCGGCGCCAATCCGCCAAGTCAGGAATACGAGGGATCGCCAGAGCCGTACCGGGATCAACCCAGTATGGTGTTGCATTGGGACGCCGAGCCATACGCAATCACCAGCGCGTTACTGCAGCAGTATTGCTTGGAGATGCCGAGTTAGCCGAACAGGAGGCTATATGAAGAGCCTCCTGGTGGTCATGTACATAGAGATCTCCAAGCAATCCTTTCGGTATTCTTCGATATCAATTGAGCCCCCTTCATTGGTTGATTATCATTAATAGTCGTCGCTTCGTTGTAGCTAGAGAACCCCGACGTTAAGGCACGTCTTACA
>QPHH01000010.1:832337-871443 GCA_003574815.1 Aspergillus spinulosporus | reverse complement strand
GCCATACAAACGGTATGAGGCGTCAAACAGATATCCCTGCCATACAAACGGCATAAAGCATCAAACGGATACGTAAACGAGCGAGGTGCTGGAGATTGATTAGTAAGGAGGAACCTCCTCCGGTTAACAGGCTGCTTATATCACGTGGCTTTTGTCAGCCACGATCTCATTCCTGCACCGGTGCTCGGGATGAGCGCCACATGACATTTCCATATCAAAATTAAAAGGCTTCTTTAATGCCGTAACAGATCTGCAACAACTGCAACTTTGCTAGCGAACTGCCCCGATGACCCCCCCGGAAAGATGGAGTCAAGATGTGCAGAGTAACTCAAGTAGCAGACAAATCATGGTGGGGCGCATTGTTCACTCAGTAGACTGCCTCTTGGGGTCGCGGCAAAATCCTAGGACGGTAAATTACAACTTCACTTCTAGTTATGCCTTCTAGTCACATGAGCATGATAGCCATAAAGTTTAAAGTCAGCACTGTCACGATGCCATTTCAATCTCCGCGATACCTCTTCTAGCTCCCGCTTGCTTACTATCTTATTCGCATGAAAACAGCACCAAAACCAGGCCTACTTCCTCCCGCCCTCTGGGAAAATCCTGCTACCATATTGACACCGAAGTGCAAAGAACCGGAACCGAAGATCGAAAAAGCGACCGGAAAGAAAGAAGAGGTAAAAGTCAAGAAAGGAATTTCGGAAGCACAGGAAATTCAGTCATGTTGCCTGCACTTGCAGGATAGCCATCCACACCTCCCGCAACTGCGATTAGTTAGCCTTCTGAAGAATTAGATGGATTAATGGAAGCAGAGACTCATTTGTCTGCCCAAGCGGGGAAACCCGTGGACACCGGGCCCGGTCAATCGCGAGGAGTAAGATCGGGAATCAGCGGCAATATGCCTAGATCTTCAGCTTGTGGATACAGGAGCTGTATAATTATATCGGCAAGGAAAGCAAGAAGAGCAGGTTTGAGGTCCAGAAGGGGCATGCCATTGTTTATTTGTTTGTTGTTCCAGACAGCATGCATGTGCTAGATATCCTCCAGCATGAATTTAAGTGTGTCTTGATCCAGCTAAACAGCCTTGCTGTTTTTTAGTAGGTGGTTCTTAAGCAGGTTGCGCAGACATTCCGAGTACAATAGCATCTTGAAGATCAAAAAAGGAAATTGTGAAAAATATAGATAAAAAACTTACCTGTGCATGGCAGAGCAACAGAGAGTTGTGTTTATAAGAAAATTGTTGGCACTAGTAGTAAGCAAGGTCAGTTAGTACGCCTCTGATTTAATGTAAAATAAGGGGTATTGTGAACAGCAAGAGCATTCATGTGTTGAAGGAAAAAAAGACCGCTGTCCAAATCTACATATAAACTGTATGGGAAGTTGGACAATGACTTTTAAGTAGCAACTATGATGCAAATCGGCAGCTTCCGTCAGGCTAAACTAAGAAGAGCTTAGTTACTACTTGGCAAGGAAAATCAATTTCGAGAGCGCCAAGACAGGAGCTGGCTTCTCGCCGACTTTTCGCCCGCTTCTCGTGATTTGTCTTGCTTCTAGTTCTATAACTGCTGGCAGCTCCCCCTCCCTGCACCTGTACTTGCTCATTTCTTAACAAAATAAGGTCCCTGGCTTCCTCAAATAAAATGCCATCTATAGGGGTTATCTGGCATCTAGAACAAGTCTTTTTCTGCCTGTCATTCTCCATGCAGCGCGGAGATCACTGTTTTCCCTGGCTAATAACCCAGCGTTATAGATAGCCAGCTCACAGCCTTTTACAAACTCATCTAGAGTTCGTTTAGAGGGCGTTGAAGGACCCCTGGAGCCGTTCTTTAGAAGCTTTTTAACTGATGAAGCTTTCCGGTGGACTTGGCGGACTGTATGAGGCGTGCAGAGCTGCGAGGAAGGGATTAAAGCACCTTCTCTGCTTTTGGTTGGGGGGCGGGGGTGTAGGGGTGGATAGTCTTGAAGTCAACTTCTCTAAGATAGAGGCAGAGAGAGAGAAAGGACTGAAAAAGTATTAAAGGCACAAATACGAGAGATGTCGAGACTGGAATCCAAGCAGAGTTCGTTTCCAGAGACATCGGAGTATGATAAAGCATCACGCAATTCAGTGCCTCATGTTCCAGCTGCGGATCCAAATCATTGCTGCAATCCTCAAGACAACACTGAAACCCCGGTCGAGCCGCCCGCCTTTCAGGGAGATCACACAACATGCGGCTGATCGTCGATTAGTTTGAGGTCATGTCGCGTTGCAGTCTTTGGATTTTGCCGCAATATTAACAGGCGGCCACAGTCTCACGTATTTACACCCGGTCCTCCAATGTAGCCAATGAGTGACTGACAGCCAGTATAATAGTCAGAACTCAGCTCTCCAAGGAGGGTTAGCCCTTTTTGGCTGAGTGGGAAGTTTGATAGTGATGTACTGTTGGCTATCGAGGTGGTTACTAGCGTCGAATCTGGTCATGTGATTGATATCTGTAACGAATGACTATATGGCTTTTCAAAAGGCTTCAAAAGAATGTTCTCGATAACATTAGATAGTTCAGTTCATATAGATAGTTGCAATTCGCCTATGGCGGTGTGATCGTGTCATATGATTGGACGAGCAAAGGTGCTGGATATTGATTAGTAAGGAGGAACGCTCGCCGGTTGACATGTACCGTGAAGTGAATCATGTGACACTATAGGAATTGCTGAGTCATTACTATAGCGGCTGCGCTGGGCTTAAATATAAAGCCATGTCATCCCTTGTCTGGAAGTCTAACAAAGCTTCTCACCATGGCCTCAATATTTCACTTGCCATCCCGACTTTCCAGACATTCCTTTTTCTTGCGTACTCTATTTCTACGTCCTGCCTCACCAGTGCGCGAGTTCTCTCTGTCGAACTTCCCGATCCTCGATTCAACCCAGAAGTTTGAGGAAGAGACACTGCCATGGTACTCGCCCAGTAGTTTTTATCCTGTGAAAATCGGTGAGGTATTTCAATCAAGATATCAGGTGATTGGTAAATTGGGCTATGGTGGATATTCAACCATTTGGCTTTGCAGAGACCTACAGTAAGTTTAGCAAAATAATCAAGCAGCAACACGAAAAGCTCACTTTATATTCTAGGCAGCATGTTTATGTTGCACTAAAAGTATTTGAGCGCAATTCGTCAGAAGGCCAAAGAGAGACTAAGGCCTACCAACATCTGAATTCCCTCAGCATAGGAGATCATGCTGGTGCAACACTTATCCGCAAAGCATTGGATGACTTCCAAATCACTTCTGCAGAGGGCGGTTTCCAATGTCTTGTCCATCCTCCCTTGGGGATGAGTCTTTATGATTTTCGTACCCACCTCAGGGATAAGGTACTTCCTGAAGCAATGGTTAAATTAACACTTGTGCATCTCCTTCTTGCCCTCGATTATTTACATACAGAGGCTGGAATCATCCATACGGGTATGTTAAAGTACTATCCATCCCCAGGAATTCCATCTAAAACAAGATTCAGATATCCAAGAGAAGAACATTATGATGGCTATCGAAGACATGTCAATATTGACTGATTTCGAAGAGGAGGAAAAATCCAATCCTAGTCCGCGAAAAGTTATTGGAGACCGGGCAATTTATGCTTCTCGTCAATTTAGGAAAACAAAGCAACATGGCCGCCCTATACTGTGTGATTTTGGCCAGGCTCGATTTGGGTCAAATACTTACTTCGGGGATATCCAGCCCTATATCTATCGGGCTCCTGAGGTACTATTGCGAATGTGTTGGAATGAAAAAGTTGACATCTGGAATGTTGGGGTGTTGGTATGTAATTATTTCTCTTGGGCTCATCTTGTGCTGCTACAACAAGTAGTGGATCTTCCCCTTTGCTAACAATATATGCAGACATGGGATCTCTTCCAACAAGGAAATCTGTTCTATGCTCGAGATTCGGACAAGAAGAGTTCTGATGCTCACCATCTCGCTGAAATGATTGCCATTCTTGGACCGCCACCGAAAGAAATGATCCAGAATAGTGCCTATGCGACCGAGTTCTTTGACAGTGATGGTATATGTGAATATGATCTTCCAAGGGA
Organism: Aspergillus spinulosporus; assembly: GCA_003574815.1. Lineage (NCBI taxonomy): Eukaryota > Fungi > Ascomycota > Eurotiomycetes > Eurotiales > Aspergillaceae > Aspergillus > Aspergillus spinulosporus. The sequence continues at coordinate 867,380 of QPHH01000010.1, read as the reverse complement.
ATTTTGCTTACTAAGAAATAGGGAACTGGAAGGGAGCTGTTGGCATCCCTCCTGTGTCATTGGAGAAGCTTGAAAGAAACCTGGAGGGCGAGCAACAGCAGCTTTTTCTCCGATTCCTGCGCAAGATGCTCAAATGGCAGCCCGAGAAGAGAGAATCGGCAAGGGAGTTATTGGACGATCCTTGGTTACGGTCAACCTAACCACCCTGATTGCTCCAAGAATGATAGTAGTTCAAATCCAATCTGCTCAAGTCTTAGAATTGACATAGAAACTATGTTCTGCTAGATAGGCGGCTGCAGACTAGAGAATATAATGATATGAACCCAAAGCAAGAGACCAGATATCCCTAGTAATCAAGAACCCTACCAGTTGTTGCTTCATCCCGTTATCTAAACTGGTAAACGTAATTCCAATCAAGCATGCTTATGGCCTCTAGACTTCAATCCTCTTAACTGAACCATCTTCATGTATGTGCAGCCTCCGCAAAGTTTTCAGTTCGCTATCCTTGATGCGAACCGATATCACGTCTTGTTTGTCTTCCGGGTCATCGTGGGAGGGATGCGGTTTGGAACCTCTATAATCCATAATTAGTAGGAACCCCTGCTGTCAAGACTCAGGTCTAACGCTACCGGATCTCAGCATTCTTAAATTTTGCATCCTATTGCAGATCCATGAGAAACAGACAAGTTATTTGGGGATAAATTACTCACAGTTGTCTCCTCTGTATCGAGAACGTTACTGACAGTGGCTTGCCATTCAACAGGCAGGTCACTCAATTTTGTTTTCCCAATGATCTGATAGAGATGACGTGCTGTTGCTTTGAACATTGTGATGGGTTTGGGTCAGAGGCGGAAGTGCACTAGATTTCAAGGACAAGAAGATGGTTGCTTGTTTTTCGTTGACTGCGAGGAAAGGCAGGGTTGAAAAGGGGTATTTATATGTTAACAATGTGCTTTCAAGGCTTGCCACTGCATGATTTAGTCATTTCCCCAGGTGTCTGGTTAGAAACTGCCTATATTTAGCCCCTAAACGATGTCAGGCGCTTACATCTACCGGGCAATGGCCAACCGAAAGCCAGAGATCAATCATCCTTGAAGCGAATGTGCCACAATGAACGTGGCTAATGGCTCACGTAGCCGCCAGGTCCAGCTAAGATGGTATTTTACAGCAGAACTCCAATGGCCGCGGTAGTCAACCAGTTAGTTTCCAGCAAGGGTGTAGTTTTGGCGTAACGCGCTGAACTTCTTGAAGGCCTATCCTACGGCTCACCAGAATGTCTTTGCACCTCAGCACATCCAAAGTGGATTTGCTGCAACTGGGATACTTCCTTTAAGTCCCAAAAAGGTGGTGGATAAGTTGAATATAGTACTGGTGACACCTACACCTCTCAGCTTGCTACTCCTCGTACAGTCCGCCAAGTGAAGAAAACAGCATCCTCAGTCGAGACTCTTCTAAAGCAGGGGTCTAAGGGTCCTAAAACTCCATCTAAGCGAGTGGTAGAGGAGCTAGTAAAGGGATGTGAGCTGGCTATCTACAACGCTGGCTTGTTGGCAAGCGAAAATGCAGATCTTCGCTCTGTCTTTCTCACAGCCCTTACGCTGGCACCACCACACCCCGTCACCGACTCCATCGCTACCCCTTCCGGCTCAGAACATGAAAGCACCTCCGTCGCTGTCGCTCAAAGTCGGAATCTCAAGAGACGTGGAGGTTCATGGGCTGTTCTGAAATTCAAGTGTAATCCTCCTCACAAAAGTCGTCAAAAATCCAATTTTCGTCGATTCTAGCTCTCTCCTCCTCTGTTTCAGCAGCATCAAGAGCGTCTGCTTTCAATTTTCTCTCGCGTCTTTTGGCTTCATCATAGTATGCAACGGGCACCCATCCCTCATTTGCCTTTTTCCGAACGTGTCGAATTCTACCTTAAAATAGCTTGTAACCCGACATGCATTCATTAGCATTGGCGGGCAGAGTTACATGAGCCATAACTTAGGCGCCCGAGGCGCCCTTGCCAATGCTCTGTTCGGTGTTGAAGCGGAATTCTAGCGGTCGCTGAAGTGTGACCGACCAGGGTTGGGACCGATGTTAACGTGGCTCATCAGCCGTTAAGACCCAATCTCCAATCAGGTGACCGGAGGCTGGAGAATTAATGAAAATTGAAAGGCATTATAACCCTTACTGCAAAGGGAACCAATCACCGAACCTCGAATAGGCATGATTAGGCCTCCATGTCTGTTCCTAAATTCCCGACCGAATTGATATTCTGTGTCAAGAGTGCCGGTTTCCTATCTCCACCTGTCATTCACTGTCGGGTGACTGCCCACCCACCTCTTAAGGAAGGATTATATATACAGAGTACAAATGTATGTCTGGCATCATTCTGACGTCAGAACTCGTACCTATAGCCCGCATAGCCCGCACCGTAGCCCCCATTATACCGTCGTCCATTATTAAAACGCGGTGTTTGTGCTGGCGCCGGTGTTGGAATCGGTGATGGAATCGATGATCGAGCTGGTGCTGGAACCGGGGCCGGACTGTATTGGCCTGGAAATCCAAAGTTCAACGACGCAGCCGGACTCGACGGGTCATTGGACACGTCGAACGTCTGGTGCACGCTGACTGAGCCCTTCCTCGGTGGCGGCAGTATGGGACTGAGAGCCACTGTGCTACTGTCGTCCATGCTCCGTCCTAGTGGTGCCGTGACCGAGGTCACTACCGTGTGTGGATTCTCCCCGAGATCAGGTCGCCAGTATTTCGGGTCCTCGATGCCGGGATTGGAGGCATTCGCTGTCAACGTCGAGAGGGCGTACTTCTTGGTTGTCTTCCGGCCCGGTGTGCGCTGGTCTTTGTACGAGGTGCCTCCGTCAAGGAACCAGCGGAATAAAGGACGGAGGGTGATGAGGCTGCCGGCGATGATGGCGAGGCCGGTCTCGACGACCGACCAGATGGCGATCTGGTAGGTCGAGTCTGGAGGGTCAGTGGCGGGCAGCAAGAACCAGACAGAGGAGCACTCACAGAGGAAATCTGGGTCTGAGTAGTTTTCGAGATAGGGCAACCTGATGACGACGGCGACACTCGCGCTTGTCCACGTTAGCTCCCCGGATGAAAGGAAAAAAAAAAACTGCCAGGCATTCAACATACATTGCGCCCAAGCTGAGAACTCCAACCAATGCAAGCTTCGTCCGCCAGCTCATCTGCAGACTCCAGATTAGACACGCCGGCAGAATGCCGAGCGTAATGTCGCAGACAATCGTCAGCGAGCTGTAGCAGTACGCGATGATGAGCAGGATGTCTGTGGATATGCATTTGCCCTGCTTGAGGATATCGGTCCGTTGCCAAAAATACTCGACTGGCCAGCAGTTGAACAGCAGAACAAGCCAGAACACCAGCCCGATGACCACGACAACGGCGCAGACTGCCCAGAGGATGAATCGATGCAGACGACGGACGGCAAGTCGGAGGAGGGCCAGGGCGATGGCAATTTTCGCGACGGCAGATGCCCACAGATAGAGCATCTGGCCCAACCACCATAACTATAAGACAAGAGCGTTTAGCCCGCCATCTTGAACACAATCGTCGATCGTTCGTCGCCGGGAGTAATAAGAGAATAACATACCTTCAACGCCCTCTGCAGCTGATCGAGACTCGTGAAATCTGCGACCTTATGGCCCACTCCTGCAGCAGGCGCAAGCATGCACAGAGCGCATAATGCAATAAATAGCGCCTGCTTCAGTCAGCCAGCCGTACCTCTACAACTGCAGACCAACTTACCAGCGCCATCAACATCCACGCATCGTCCCAGCCGAATGCGCGAACGAGGTAGACCCGGACAAAACAGCGCAGGAAAACGGCGACGATGGAGACGCCGACCATCACCGCCGCCACTACGAAGATTGCCAGACTGTGCCCAACCAGGGGCAGCGTCTCGTACATCTTGACCGGGCGGGCGAGAAAAACCAAAGCAGCTGGGGGGGCGAGAGGGCAGGACGGAAGACCTTATACTGAGGTGCGATCTGATCAGCGGGGAGCCCGTTCGAGAGGACCGCGACGATCTCAGGGCAGCTGTTTCATGACACGGAGCAAGGACTGGCAAGTCTGCCATGAATATGGCAAGAGAGGTGGTCTCTGGTCTAGGGGCTGCCGAGCAGAGTCTTCCAGCAGCCAGGGCATCTCGTGCAGCAGAACAGTGGGGGGCGGGCTCCGTCCCCCACTGCCCAGCCTGGAGTTTGATCGATGGTTCACGAGGATCTAGATGATGCATCTCCCGAGTCAGAATCGAGATGGGCCAGGTCCCGCTTGACTATGTTCGGCAGTCTCGCCGTGCACTAACCGCTCCACGAGTCATGATTTCAACCAGGAGATCGTCGCAATGCCGTGCAAAAGCAAATAAATTCTGGGCCTAGAATTGCCGACTGAGCCTAACTCTCTCTCAATTCTTTGGGCACGTTGATCAGGACAGGGTTTAATAGCTTCAGCTTCAATTGGCATGGCAGACCATTGCGATTGTTCTTACAAGAATTGGATGGGTGGGCAGTGCACCGTTGAAACACTCCACCAGCACTCTATGAAGCTGACTGGGCTCCCGATCTTCGTGGTACCCATACAAACCTTCAGGGGCGAAACTCTGGAACTCGAACTCTGATCACTAACCGGAAGTTTCCTGTTTGATTTTCACTTGCAGTTGGGAAGTGCACCCCGAGGGCGAAGCCGATGCCGCGCTGGCGGCTCAGCGCATGGTTTTCCTGGATTCGACGGTCTGAAACACAACAAAAGTATAATGAAATCAAATCCAATAAATAGAGGTGGAAAAGCTCTGCCTTAGGAGCCGGATCAGCACAGACTCGCCTGAAGAGGAAAATCCGGGGCCGTGCGTATTCCCTTTGCAGTATGATGCGAAACTCGGCCCTTGTGAATGCTCCGCCGCAGGAGTGGCCCACGGATGCACTCTGAAACTCAGGCACACACTCGATCAACACCAAAAACCCGGTAAATTGAGTGGCCACTTCAGGCTGGAAGTGCCAGATCCCGAGTCTTGAGAACAGTTTGTTATCATGGAAAAATCTTCCGAAAGATTGAGGCTCACGGATGAAATAGATGGGTAGATGCCGGGAGTCAGTGCATCCCCGGCAATTATATATAATGGCGTCATGTTGATGTCAGGCGGTGGTGTATATACTGGAAAGAGTCCACCGTCGTCGTCCAGTGCACCAAAATTGCAAAAACCACGTATAATGATCCAACCGCTTCTCCTCGCCGGCGGTTGTTCTATGCGCATGGGCTTTCGCAAGGAACTGCTCTGCCTGGCTGAAATCCCCGTCTACGAACGCCAACTCTTCCGACTCCATCTGGCCTGTCCAGGATCCGACACGATTTTTCTCTCTTCCCTGCCCGGCTGCGCTGGCGCAGATCCTCGAGAGCCCAAACGTGGAGCGACTGGGTCTAGACACTTTGTGATTGCGCTATCGAGCACGCTCTGTCCGAGTACGGGCGGTCTACGACCACCCTGACGAGACGAGCACGGCGAGGCGCAAAGCCAGCGCTCAGCCGCCGGCCTGCTCGCGGCGCATGCGACTACCCGTTTTTCTTGGTCTCCGCTGTACGTGAGCTTTGCCGGGAGATGGAGGTCCTCTCATATGTTTTGAGAGCGCGGACGAGATCTATGAGCCTCTGCTGGGGATCTGGACGCCGTCAGCCCTAACGCTGCTGGAAGAGCACGTCAAGAAGGGCATACTAGGTCCAAAGTCTGTTGTTGTCAAAAGCAGAGGTAAGACGATCCGGCCACGGAACGAGAACTGGTTGTTCAACTTGAACACGCCTGCCGAATACGAGCAGACCTGGATGCTGAACGAAGAGATCGCATCGATCACAGAGGACCCCAGTCGATAGGGCTGCGTTATTATAGCGGATAGATATCGACTCGACTGCCCGCCCGCATCTCAGAGACTCCGTTCGGCATATGCGCCCAGCAGTTGGCCTGCAGCAACGGCCTCGTCTTGCCGGGGCGTGGTCGTCGATGATCACTACTTGCCCAGATCGCGTCGAGATCGCTCGCCGGAAGATGTCTGGCCTTTCACGGAATGTCAAGACTTTGCCCGCCGCCCCGTTACACGGCCCTGCTTCTCCGCTGGAGAGCCGCAGCACGGCCGCCTGCGGCTCCTCTGGACTCTGCCGCTGGAGGGTGCTGAGATATGGCAGAGCAAAGAACTGAAGGCAGGCGGCCGCCGCGACCGTATTTCCCGGTAGCCCAAAGAATGCCGTCTCGCCTGTCTCGCCCGCCTTGCGACGGTTCGGGAGCACTGCGAACAGGATCGGATGGCCAGGCTTGACGGCCACCTTGTGGAAGACAGTCCGGCCTCTTATACGCTTGACTAGACCAGGGATGATGTCGCAGCGACCGGCAGAGGCGGCGTCAGAAGTGACGATTTTATCGTTCCCATCATCCAGTGCTCTCACGATCGACTCCTCCATAGCCGCTGGATCGTCCCGAAGGACCCCGCGAAAGACCACGTCGACCCCCATTGCCGAAAGATTGAGGTGAGGTAGGGACCACTGGCGTCGTGAATCATGAATTGGTGCGCCTGGCCGGCTGTTAGACAGCAACTCGGATCCGTTGAAGAGACAGCAATCCAGGACCTGCGCAGGACTGGAATCTCCCTCAGATCACCGAAGCCATTGCCATGATATACTGAGGCTGGATGCAGTCGCCGGTATCGACGATGCGGTCGCCTTGGGTGAAGCCGCCCTCTGCAAACTGTCTGCGCTGCCACCGTCTGGCTGGCTTGCAGACGGAAACGTACCAGCGCTGCAAGGGAGGACACCGATCCTCTTGCACGACTACCACCTCAATTGGGACGCTGCAGTCGAATTGCTCTCAGTCCTGACCGATAGGAAAAGGTGCTCCCGTCATGATCTCCACGCAGGGCGAGATGCCATTTTCGCATTTCTCAGACTATCCGCGGCCGCGTACGGCCGGTCGCCTGCTGCCGTGGTAGCTATGACCTCAAGATTGACTGGCGTCTCTGGACGGGCAGTCTCTGTTGCAGCAGAGCTCAAGGCGAATCCGTCCATGGCGGGGGTGTCGTACTCAGGGGTGGAAATAGGGCTGGTGATCTTTTCAGCTGCGACTCGGTCGCAGGCACTGTAGATCGAACATGGCTCTCTCTGTAACGGACCGTGTCTTTGGGCCTCAGTCTTGACTGGACCTACTGCATCGGAGCATGATAGAGCCGATTTTGGTCTTGGTATTTTTTTTTCTGACCTTTTCCAGTGTATCCAAGGTCCAACTTCTAAAAAATGGCTCTGCCTTTGCAGCTCCAAAGATATCGGTGATTCCCCCTGGCATCGTGATGAGGTCATTAGGGCCAGTGAACAGCTTCATTCATGATTTGTAACTGCACCCAACCCACTCGTCAAGAGCCTTAGCCTGAGACAAGATGCCCGAGTACACAGATAGCAGAGACTCCATCAAGAATATCTGGGGAACGCACCCCGTACACCAGTGGCCCACCCGCTGCGATAGCCGACCCCAGACAAATGGGTCCAGAGCGCTTGCGTGCTGTGCAGTTATTTTCTGTTCACTCCTATTTGGTGCCATGCTGGATGAGTAGCAACGGCTGCGGCCTCGATATTGGAGTCAAGGAAGGTAAGGTCGTCGGCGTGCGCGGGCGAACCGTCGACCGGGTGAACAAAGGACGGCTTGGGCCAAAGGGTCTGAATGGGTGAGTTCTAAGGATCTGAACCCTTGAACCAGCTATACAAGACTAAACGTAGCCAGTTGGGTCTCGATCAACCACCCCGACAGTCTCACACAGCCGCTGATCCGGCGCAAGGGCAAGCTGGAGCGCGCAAGCTGGGACGAGGCCATGTCGTTGATCGTAAAGCGGGTAAAGGATATTCAGTCGCGGCTTACAAACATGGCATTGCCTTCTATACGAGTGGGCAGTTGCTCTTGGAAGAGTATTATGTTCTTGCGATGGTCGGGAAGGCCGAGCTGAACACCTTGCATATGTGTGCAGCTCCTAGTATTAACTCCATCGTATCGATCCCAAACGCTAAGACTCTGAACAGGGACTGGAATGCTCGCTATGCACTGCAACTGCCGCTGCCAGCATGCCCGAGTCCTTTGGAAGCGACGGCCAGCCGGGGTCTTACGCAGACATCGACTATACCGACTGCCTGTTCTTGGTCAGGCACAACATGGCCGCCACGCAGACGGTGCTATGGGTGCGGGTACTGGATCGGCTGGAAGGACCATATCCACCGAAACTCATTGTTGTCGACCATCGAACGTCAGATACAGAGAAGAAGGTGACTATCCACGTCACGCCTTAACTCGGGACGAGCGTGGCGTTCTTGAACGGGCTGCAGCACCTGATCATCAAGAACGGCTGGGTCAACGAGCAGTATGTGGCGTTGCACGTCTGTGGACTTGACGAGCTTAAGAAGGTCGTCGAGAAGTATATGTCTAAGTCCGTAGAGAGGATCACTGGGGTGCCCGTGACCCAGCTTCACCAGACTGCAGAGGCGCTGGCACTCTCCGGCAGTCTGCTCTCCACGGCCCTGCAGGGCGTCTACCAATCCAACCAAGCCACCGCGGCGGCATGACAGATCAACAGCATCAATCTCCTGCTCGGGGACATTAGCAAGCGCGGCAGCGGGGTCCTGCAGATGAACGAGCAGCCAACGGCGCAGGACAACCGCGAGACCGGTTGCGACAGCAAGTACCCCGGCTTTTGCAACCACCAGACCCCAATCCACATGAGAAACATTGCGAAGATCTGGAACAACTACGAGCAAGTCCCGCACTGGAACAAGCCAACGCATATTATGAACATACTCAGCTATAGTGAAAGCGGCCCCATCCAGATATTCTGGGTCTCAAGCACCAACCCATCCGTCAGCCTGCGGCACCTCTATCTCGTGCCCCAATTGTTTGTTGTCGTGCAGGATCTCTTCCTCACGGAGACGGCGGCCATCGCAGAAGTCGTCCTCCCGGCCTTCTAATGGGCTGAGAAGACCGACTGCTTCACCAACGTCGACCGGACGATGCACCTGAGCCGCAAGGCCGTCGACCCGCCAGGCGAAGCCAAAGTCGATCTCGACATCTTTCTCGACTTTGCGCGAAGGTTGGACGTTAGGAATCAGGCTGGGGGCCCGCTGATTCCATTCACACATCCAGAGGAGGTGTTTGAAGAATGGAAGATGTCCTACGGGCGCCCGCTTGACTGCAGCGGCCTCATGTAGGAGAAGCTATCCGGAGGATCTGGGATTGTCATTACCACGGGGTAGGCTGAGCAGGCAGTAAGACATGACCACAGTGGCCATGCACGAAGGAGTATCCGTATGGCAAGGAGCGGCTGTTCGACGATGGCAGGTTCTTCACGGATACCGACTACTCTGAGAGCTATGGTCACGACCTGGAGACCTGGACGCCGCTGACGTAGGGGCAATACGACGCGATGAATCGCGCTGGACGGGCGATATTAAAGGCAGCGCATTACCGGAAGCAATGGGAATCACCAGATGAGGAGTTTCCATTTCAGCCCCCGACAGGCCGGAAAGTATTTCATTTCCACACGTGGACGAAGACAGGCCGCAGCAAGAGGCTGCCGAATGCTGATTTGGATGCCTGCGTCGTCATTTGCCTGACTGATGCGGATGAGATCGGCGTCACGACTGGGGAGATGGTGATTGTCAGATCGAGGAGGGGACAGGTTGAAGCTGCCTGTAAAGATTGAGGGGATCAGCAAGGGCCACGTCTTCATACCCTTTCACTTGGGTATTGGGATTCGAAGAATCAGAGGGCCAGAGCAGGAAATGAACTCACCATCGGTAAGTCCCTCATTTTCATACTCACTTGTAACCCATTTTATCAGACTTGTACTCACGATGTACGCTTAGAACAATGGGACCCGGTCTCCAAGCAATCCATGCTCAAGTCCGGCGCTCTACGGATCGAAAAATGCGTGCAGAAAGAGGATGAACCCCCGTTTCGCGCGAGAGACAGAGCGAAGCTATCCAGAGAGTCGAAACCAACAAACTAAACGCAACAGAAACATGGAAGGACGGGCAAGAGAGCCGCGTCTGCTGGCTGGAGAGGTGGCTCGGCGCAATGATGCTGTGCCAGATTTACGACACGCTCATCCCCCAGCTTGTCCACGATCTCAAGATCCAGGCTGGACTAGAGGTCATGCACCGGATCACGGCAGACATCATAGCCAAGCTCGAACCCATCGTGCACCGGTACCACGAGAGCCGCAACTGCGGACGGAGCGTCTGCGAGCGGCTCCGGAGGGTTCAGTTTCCGATGGAAGACGACAAGGAAAACTCCTACGAGACACTGATTCCAATCGCTCGAGATGTTCCTGACGTATGTCGACGGGCACTTAACGGCATTATCGCCTGCGAGCCAGGCGCTCTGGGACAAGGAGTTTGTGGATGCCGTTGCATTTGCAATACAGAATATCCAGAGGCAGAAAGCGTGGGTTACCACGCATATCAAGGTGAAGAGTCCGCAACGTTGCTTGTGCCTCAGAGGCCGCCGATGGCGGTTGACGCTGATCAGGATGAGGAGGCAGTTGACGATGTGCTGGTGAGGGAATTTTACTACTGAACACACAGATTATGAATGTCTGGTATATGAATTGCAGCGAATTATAAAGAAGTCAAAGCCCTCTGCGGCCTCTGTATCCTCTCGTCCGCATCTCGAGTGTCCGGCAACAGCGTCAGGTGTATATCACTCGCGTTTTCATCTCCATATCCCTCACCTTTCCTGGCCCCCCAGGCCATGGCCGGGTATGAAACAGGATTATTAAATTTCGGATGTACATATGCACTCGGTTGAATCGTGCCCCGTTGCGAGCGCGACCGCGACGTACCAGGCTCAGTATTGCTGTGACTGAAGGTGCGATATGGATAGGACCGTTTTGCCAATGTGCCAAAGCACTGCGGTAGAACCCTCTTTAAGAGGGCTGCAATAGCGGGCATACAGATGCAGATGACGCCCACGCCAGCCTCAATGACGCCAAAGTAGGAGAGCTCGCCGCCGTTGTCTGCAAAACAGAGTTATTCTTTAGTGACTTCTGTGGTACGTTATGGATGAGAAGCACATACAGGTGATATTGTATGTCGTGATGGAGTGAAAGAGGTGCGTGATACGGAGGATATCCGCAACAATAATCCTGCACTCATAAGCGTTTGACCAGTAGCGAGAGGGAAAAAAACGTACAGCACGCCCATCGAGAACATACTTAGCACCCGGACCTTCTTTTGCAGGGGCAAATTCAGTCTCGCCAGCAACGGTAACGGCAGAACCATAACCACCACATCGAGTGCGATATTGACAGGAGGTATGATCTTGAAGGCCGTCTTACTGACACAGTACCCGGTCGAGACGCCATCAAACCGAGTCCAGAAATACGACGGCGGCATGCAGTCGAGTATACTGGCCACGACTGACCCGACTCCATATGCGGAGCACAAGAAGATCATTGTGTATGCTATCCGCTTGAATGATTCCGTCGTGAAAATGCGTAGGTAGAAGCAGAGGATGGAGAGCTTTGCAAGGGAGACGGAAATGTAGAAGGCTATGATACCGGCGTAGAAGAGCTGGTAAGGGGTACTGCTGTTAGTGAACCAGAGGATAAGAGAGGCTGGGGGTCTCGTATCTACCTTCATCTGCAAGATGATTTGGTTGGCCTGGAGTGCCCACATGTCTGTTCCCCAGCCTAGGCTTGCTCCTGACCGTCTTGGTCAGATAGGATACTGGACAGATATCTATACGAAGGCTTACCGTGAATCATAAGGATCATGTCCACCAAGGCCGTGCACTGTACCTGGTCAGATTCTACGTCCGACATTGTTGCGCCGAGAGCAAACCGCACATATGTCCCAATTCCAATCCCATCATCAATACCGAATGAAGCAGACAGCGGCGGTCGTGCCATGAGTCTGAGTCCCATGGCCAGAGTCGTCAAGACAATGAATACCCATCCAACGGCCAACTGGGTGGATTTGCGGTTGCGCGGGGGAATTTCGCAGACCGTATTTGTCACACCCATTGCGTCTGGCTTGCATATTCTGGTCAGTATCGAGAAGAAGAACGGATGAGAAATTCAAGTTGGACATTACAGAGGTACTCGCGCAGTCCGCAGCGGTCTTCGAAGCAGGAAGTTACGCTGCCATATAGGTTTGTGCAGACTGTGTTCTTCACGTCGGTGCAGTTGTCGAATGACGTCGACAGACAACTTTCCTGTCAATAGTCAGCATTTATAACCAAGGACCACGACATAGAAAGGACGCCATGGCAGATATACAGCGCATTCTGGCAAATGGACAAGCGCCTCGCATGCCCCGTCCGCCAACGCAGCCGCAGATGACGAGACGCAGGCCAGCAGATACAGAGGAATTATCCACATCCTGGTCATTTCTCGAAAGCCAAGACCGCATGTGCTATCTTGGAGGGTGGCTTCCTTCAGCTTCGAGAAAGGGGAACCCTGGTCTGGTTATAGGCCGCCTCGGGAGTTTGGCGAGCATGTGGGAGACTAACGGCCTTGCACTGACCGCACCTCATAACGCCTCTGCTGGTGTCTCGACCAGTCAAATGCCCTGAAACAAAAGATCCGTCAAATCTAACGCTAGCCCGCCATCCGCCAAGTTTGAACGGCCATGAATGGCGCCTGCGGACCGGAAATTTCATGACCTGGTCTTCCTGCAATTCGACCCAGCCGTTTCTGCAAGGGTCTACGGCTAGTGCGTCTGCCGCAGAAAAACAGCAGTAGAGAGGTCGAAGTGATTGGTCTACTGTATTGATCTACGGCTTTTATCTAAGGCGGCCTGATGTCATCCCTGGCTCGCCAATTTTTGCGGCGTGTTTCAGCCACCCCCTCCAGGAACACCATTAGAGTTGCCCTAGTCAAGTACACGGAACTTCAGTTACTCTCTCTCTATGAAGGCAACTCTACTGCCATAATCCCCCCTGAACGAATACTGCAACCCCAGATTCATCAGCATCGACCCCGAATACGGCCCCTCTCCATCAACCCGATACAACGCCCCGTCCTCCAAGCCCTGCAATCTCACTCGTGGGAGGGCATGATTGACCATGGACGCCAGTTGGAAGAAGAACAAGACGCCCTGTGCCCGGTTCTCGGAAAGGAACAGCGCCGCTGGCCAATTTGATTCCTCCGGTAAAGCTAGCCGCCACAAGTCGCCCCTAACCACGATCGGGCTAATCTTTTCCGCTAGGGCAATCAAGCCGGGAATCTCTCTTCTCTCGGACTCGGTCAGGTGGGCTGGGTCGAGTTCTAGACCGAAGGAGCCGCACATCATGGCGACGTGGGCGCGAAACGTCAGTGGTGTGGTGCGGCCGGTCTGATGGTTTGGCACAGACGATATGTGCCCCCCCATTGCACTGGCCGGGTATGCAAGAGAGGTGCCGAACTGGATGAAGATGCGCTCAACCGCATCGCTGTCGTCGGATGTCCATACTTGAGGAAAGTACTGCAGGATTCCTGGGTCGAAGCGGCCTCCTCCCGATGCGCAGCCCTCCCAGAGGACATTGGGAAAGCGGGTGGTGAGGACATCGAACACGCGGTAGGCGCCTAGCATGTAGGCGTGATTTGCGCTTGGAGATGGTGTCTCTGCGAGGCCACGGTTGTGATCCCACTTGACATATGCGATGTCGGCCGCGTTCAGGATCTCCGATATCGCGCTGATAATGAACTCCTGCACCTCCGGCAGACCCAGGTTGAGCACAAGCTGGTTGCGCTGCTCAGTTCGTGGATAGTTCCCAGCATGGAGAACCCAGTCGGGGTGTTGCCGATACAGCGTGGATCTAGGGTTGACCATCTCTGGCTCAACCCAGATCCCAAAGCGCAGGTTCTTCTGAGAATTCGCGACCTTCAACGCAGTGATTCTGTTCACTAACGGCGCCAGCCCGTCTGGGAATCTGGCCGGGTTGGGGATCCAGTCGCCCAAGCCGGCGTCATCAGAGGTCCGCGGATGCTCGTCTCCAAACCAGCCGTCATCCATGACGAGCAGCTTGACGCCCAACGCCGCGGCCTCCTGCGCAAGACGGAACATCCGGTCCTGGTCGATATGGAAGTACAGCCCCTCCCAGCTGTTCAAGAGCACGGGACGGTCTTCAGTCGCAAACTTGCTCTTCATCAGGTGTTTCCTGTACAATCCGTGTAAGGAGCGGGATATCCCTCCAATCCCAGTGCTGGAATAGACAGCAACACACTCTGGCGAGTCGAGTGTCTCGCCAGGTTTGAGAACCCAGGAGAGCTGGTTCGGTCCGATGGAGACGCGCGTCAGCCCTTGCGAAGCTTTCTCGACATTGATGGTGAAAGAGCCGCTGTAGATGAGCGAGAACCCCCATGCTTCGCCCTGCGATTCGGTGGTGGACGGTTGCACAAGAGCGACAAACGGATTATGCAGATGCGAGGAGAAGCCGGTCGTGCTGCCGAAACTGCAGTGGTGAACGGTCAGCATTGTCAAAAAAAAAAAAGAAAAAAATGTGTGCAGATAATATACATACCTCTGCACCCCATAGTCGACCTTCCGCCGCAAACGATGAGCCTCTCTCGCCCAGTCGCCTCGCAGCCCGATCATCTCGAGTTCGTCAAAGGGGAAATCCACGCTGAGACTTGCAAGCGACTCGATTGTAACATCACTACTGCTCTTATTCGTGATACTCGCACTGCGCACAACGGCATCGTACTTTGGAAAGACCGTATATTTCAACTCTGCGGCCAGGTCGCTGTATGGATCAACCAGCCGCACAATGAGCGTCGTCGCATCATCAGCACCCCCAAAGACCCCTGGCAGTCCAGACGCAGGAACTACCTTTCCATGAATGATTTCATGCTCCCGATACCGAAACGCCGAAACTGTGTGCCCTTCACTCTGCCGGATCCGAAATGCAGGGACCCGAAAGTCTCCCCGGCCTTGATCAGGGAACTCACGTCGTACGCGATCTGGCATCCCCGTCCACCCATCGACGATGGGCTCAGGATCGACGGGGATAGGGCCGGTTATGGAGCCGCCGAAATGGTCGGTACGCAAGTCGGCGGAGGCTTCATCGATATGGAAGCGGTAGGAGAGCGTGGTGCCGTTGAGGGCAAAGGTTGTGCCAGTGACCTGCACTGGCTCTGAGACACCTCCAGGGTTGAAATTGTTCATTTTAAGGGGTTATGTGGAAGGTTGGCTCATCGAGACAATGGAAAAGTTGGTATAGTGGATATATACGGCCAGGATAGCATGCATGGTGGGCTGGCACTAACCGAAAACGACACGGGGATGGTCCGAGGGCGCATACGATAAAAATATTGGTTTGCCTAGAAATGACTACCATCGTAAGAGAAACCCAAAAGAGTATATGACGAGTCAGAACCTGTATGGTGAGATGACGAAAAAAAACCCGTTTGGTCGGCTGTGAATTGGCGGGGCAGACAACAACGGGCTATGAACCCCGTTCTATACAGCCGACGGGTAGATCATAGCAACTAATAGCCAGCATCTAGGAGAACGGCGCCTATTCTTGGCAGTTAAGGAGTGGGAAAGGCAAGCCGCGAAAATAGAGTACCTCACTAAGAGACCAGTTATGGCAAAGATAGAGAATCGGTTTGCCTAAGTAAGAGGCAGGCTATTACGCCTAATCGCTTGGACAGAAGCTGGTCAATATGCATTGATACAAGGTACAATGCTAGCAGGAATGGAAAAGCTACCCCTTTACGCTCCTTGCATAGCGGCCATCTAATCCATAGCCTCGTCGGCCTCGGGGACTCCGGGATCAGACGGTTATTACCAAGATGAGAGTCTAAACCTCTCAGAAAACATAGCGTCCAGGCTATTGAAAACATCTGTATGGATCCTGTTGGGTGCATCCTCGACAATCTTGTCCTCCTCTGAGCACTCTTTGAGGGCTTGGTCGTGGGTCGCCGGTTATGTAGGCCGAGAGCAGTGCATAGAAAACATGCCCAAGACAACCGACAATCCCTGCCAGTAATGACACAACTATATGCCTATAGGAGACGTGTCCCGGCAAGCACCTCCCAGCTGGGCCAAAAAGATCACTTTGATCCAACCCCTTGGCCTGATCTGCCTGGATCGCACCTATATATGGCCTGACCGTTTTCAAAACTTACAATGGGCCGGTTGTCAGCGATTTCGTGCGATTTGCAGCTGTGTGCTACCTGGCAAGCCACTTCAGTAGACGCTTGTTTCCTCTCGCCGATAAAGGCCCCTGTAATTGTTTGTTCCATTGCTCCAGGTAAGCCGATGGATAGGCCATTCTTCTGCGGCTGCACAAGGGTGTCCTGGCCCTGAGAGTTGATTTTCATCCAATAAAAATAAAATATTGAAAAATAAATAAAATTAATAGAAATAAAAAAATTAAAAATAAAATAAAAATAAAATAGTGAAGTAAAGAAATTGAGAAGTAGACTAAAATTTAAAAATAAAAAATGTGAGAGAAGGGGAGAAAAAAAACACACAGCATCACATAGCCCCCGACAGGAAGCCATTAACACGCCTCGAAAGCAGTTCTCGAAGGAGGTCCTAAAACTGGAAGCTCCCTGGAAGAAAGGGTCAGCCAGCTGGTTCAATTCGAGTCTAGAAAGCGCATTCATCGACGACAGCTTCTGTCTGGCTCTGCTTCTCATGCAGTATTGAGAGGATTCTTCTACCAGTAGAGTTATGTTGGGGTCTGGAGTCGGGATATTGGCATATTGCTTGGAAGCCGTATCGAAGGTTGTATTTTCAATCAACCCATGCCAATGGGGGTTGGGAGGATGGAGCTGAGCGTCAGAACGAAACTCCTTGGATGAGGAGGAATTTCGGATCAGTCACAGATCTCAGAGATCTAGGAGATACCGGGCTTAGATATTTGAGACCTTGACGATAATGGTCTTGGGATGGCGATGAAGACAGAGCAGAACTCAGATGAAATCCGGCAGCGACAGAGTCCGAAGCTCTTGTACAAAGAACTGGGCATGGCATGACATAGTTGTGGTCTGGCTGAATGCAGCCGGGCTCCACGAGCCCTCGTAATGAAAGTCTGGCGCTTCACCCTGTGCTTAGGAGGAAAACACCCAAGCAGCTGCTGAATGCGGTAGTCTTCAAACTCATTCACTCATCACGTCACGGGGCTCCCGCTGCTAAAAAAGAATAGAAAAAAAATAAAAAAAAAAAAAAAAAAAAAAAAAAAAAAAAAAAAAAAAAAAAAATGTCATGTGGGAAAAGCGCAAGGAGCACGGCCTGGTCGAGCCAGGTCATAGTTGTTGAAATGGTCTCAAGGTCGTTGACGAATTTCTGCATCTTCTGTGTCTCTTCCTGGCATTTATGGATGCGATCAGTGGCTGACGGCTTGGATTCTTGTATAGTGGTATTAGTATTGGCATATAAAGCTCTTACCTAGATATCAATGGCGCGATCATTTGAATGCTAACATGCGGTAGATCTGGTTTTTTTCGGCGCTTTGGAATATAGCAACACTTGTTGCTAAGGCAAGAATATCCTTAGATATAGTCATGACATTTGCATAGTTCATGACCAGCCCTAACTCCCAGCAAGATCGAATTTTTCAAGGCTGATAGCCATGTCTGATAGGAGATAAGAAAGATATATACAGATAAAATCCTTGATACTCTACATGCATCGACGCATCCACCTTCCTTTCCTGTCAAGGGCCAGACCAGAAAAGAAGGTCGTTCCGTATGCAAGCCCCGCGAAGATGCATGAGACGAATAAGACTCATAAGACTCGATCAGACTTGGATTATTGCCTCTACAGACATACAGACCAACATCGTCTCAATCAGCATGGCAGACCTCTTCGTCGACCTCGTTGCACCGAACGGCACTCGTTACTCACAGCCCACAGGACTTTTCATCAACAACGCCTTCGTTGCGTCTAGTGGACAGACGATCACCTCGCTTGACCCTGCGTTGGTTCCCCTGCCAGATCTGCTAGCTGGAATATTTACTGACGCAAAGGCAGAACGGACAAACCAATCGCCACCGTCCAGGCCGCCAGCGCTGAAGATGTCGACCGCGCAGTGACCGCAGCCAGAGCAGCTCTGGTTCACCCATCGTGGAAGAAGCTGCCCGGCACCGAACGCGGCCAGCTCATGACTCGTCTGGCCGATCTTATGGAGAAGAAGAAAGAGCTGTTTGCGACCATAGACGCTTGGGACAACGGTAAGACCGGCCACTTTTCATTCCTCCATTACCTCTTTCCCTTTCCCTCTCGCCTTTTCCCAAATACTCTTACTTACTGGCAAGTCAGGCAAACCGTACCATGTCGCGCTCAACGAGGATCTCGTCGAAGCGATCGGGACGATTCGATACTACAGCGGCTGGGCGGATAAGACGTTTGGACAGACAATCAGCACGACGCCGATGAAGTTTGCTTATACAATCCGGCAGCCCATTGGCGTTGTCGGTCAGATCATCCCGTGGAACTACCCTCTCTCCATGGCTTGCTGGAAGCTAGGGCCGGCGCTCGCTTGCGGGAACACGGTCGTGCTCAAGCCCGCTGAGCAAACACCGCTGAGCATCCTTGTGTTAGGTAGCCTGATCAAGGAGGCTGGCTTTCCACCCGGCGTTGTTAACATTGTGAATGGGTATGGTCGCGAAGCTGGAGCCGCTCTGGCAGGACACCCACTCGTCGACAAGATCGCGTTTACGGGGTCGACCACGACAGCACGGGAGATCATGAAACTCGCTGCAGGGACGCTGAAAAACATCACCCTGGAGACTGGCGGGAAATCGCCCCTCCTGGTCTTCCCCGACGCTGACCTGGAGCAAGCTGTCAAGTGGTCTCACTTCGGCATTATGTCCAACCAGGGCCAGATCTGCACTGCTAACTCCCGAATCTACGTCCATCAGGATATTTTCCAGCCATTCTTGTCCAAGTTCAAGGCCGCGGTCGAGACGACTTCCAAGATCGGCGATCAGTGGGACGAGTCCACATTCCAGGGGCCGCAAGTTACACGCGCCCAGTACGACCGGATCCTTTCCTATATCGAAACCGCGAAGAAAGACGGTATGGCAGTAGTCACTGGCGGCTCGGCACACGCGCCTTCGAGCGAGAAGAGCAAGGACGGCTATTTCATCCAACCGACCGTATTCACCGGCACCGACGACTCGCATGCCATTGTCCGTGAAGAGGTCTTTGGCCCGGTCGTGGTGATCTTGCCATTCGCGTCCGAAGAGGAAGCCATCAGGCGTGCAAATGACACAACATACGGCCTTGGAGCGGCAGTGTTCACGCGCGATCTGGAACGTGCGCATCGCGTTGCTGCCGAGATAGAATCTGGCATGGTCTGGGTCAACAGTAGTCAGGACTGTGATCCCCGCGTACCTTTTGGGGGCGTCAAGCAGAGCGGTATTGGGCGCGAGCTGGGCGAGGCAGGCCTGGAGGCTTATACGCAGGTCAAGGCTGTACATGTGAATATGGGCAACAAGCTCTAGAACAGACAAAAGTGCCGGATCAGGAAATGATAATATACAGTGAACGTGATTTGTTGCAACCCTATGACGTGCATCTACTTTTAGCAAAATATAAGTATGACCCCCTAAGCTCGAACCCTTCAGCGTGAATATTAAAGGCATCAAACAATTGAAATAGTATCATAGCCCTGCTTTAAATACTGCAGACCTGCTCTGATTGAGGAGCGCTAGAAACACTTTATCCATCCTCAGAAGACCTTTCATAGACTATAGACTAGTCCATGGGACATACCGACTTGGAATAAGAGAGTAAGCAATCCTTAATGAATCGGGCATTACTCTGGATACAAGGCTTGAATGCGCGTCACGCCTCAACCCAAGAATTATGCTTGTAAAAACAATAATGCAGCGAGACCACTCTTGCTGCGGAGGAGCTGTAATCCTCAGCTTCGGACATCAGGCCCAATAACGGCGTTACGCATCGTCCATGGAATCTTTATCTACAACGTACTCTGCCGGCGTCCGTAGCCTATGATGGGTTAGTATTCCATATCTTGCCCCTGGCTGCTCTTGAAGCGGAACAGCTGAGGTTTCCGGTATGGATTCAAACAGGAAGGCGATTCCGATACGATGCCTTAAACTAGCCACAGATAACCATGGAGCTTGATAAATAGGGTTAAAGCCGACGGCCTTAGTTCGGTTCTCCAGGATTTCAGTTTAGATGACTTCGCCACAGAGCAATAGGCAGGTTCTTCCTCGATAAAGTTGCGACGGTGCCAGAGTTCCCCAGATATGGGATTACCCATTACGAGAAAAAATTCATCTCCTCCAATCCGATAGCGGGCAGAGACAAGACCCCGTGGAGTGTTTGGTGGCCATTGGACGTTCCCCAGACTGTACCTACATCGTGGAGTCCCCAGTATAGCTGGCAATATAGAACCAGGTGACGAGACCGGGGTAGCCACGGGGCGAACAAAAGGTATAAAAATGGAACCTACTATGATCCATGTAAAATGTTTATCTTCGTCAAGCGATTTCATAAATCTCCAATACTCGCAAAAGACTAGTGTGTCAGGAGGTATATCTCTCAGTCTGGACCCATAGATAAGGAGACATGATTCGATGCTGGCTCTCGTAGCTACGCTGACTACCTCCTAAGGCTGCAGATTTTACTGGATATCTAGCCTACTGCGTCTTCCCCTTTAAATCTGGTACTCCTGGTGGTTGCTATATCAGAACCTGTTTTCTCACATTCCTCATCCTTGCACAGTCGAGGAGTCTTGCATCACATATCATCATTGCTCTCTCGTCTACGTCAAATACGGGCTCTTTTGCTGCGTTCTTTTCTCAGTTAATCGTTTTTCCCTTGAACTCTTCGTTGTACCACCGTTAGCAGACGCAACATACACCATGTCCTTCCACGCCGACATACCCCAACCCCAACCAACAAACGGCGATATCGAGTGCAGCCAGGCTGAGAAGAAGCACGAGGAAAGCCCCGCCATGGCTGTTGACGAGCAAAAGGCCGAGAGCGTGCCCTACCGACAGGACGTCTTTGGCGACGAGGAGCACGCCGAAGTCAAGTACAAAGTCCTCAAATGGTGGTATGGCTGCAACTAGATCCTACACCCGTTTATACTCCTTACTAAGTGCTCTGTCATGGTGCAGGCAATGCGGCCTCCTCATGGTCGCCGAAACAATCTCCCTGGGAATTCTCTCCATTCCAGCCGCAATCGCAGGCCTCGGGCTCGCCCCGGCAATCGTGATCCTCATCGTCATGGGACTCATTGCTTCATACACAGGCTACGTGATCGGGCAGTTCAAATGGCGGTATTCGCATGTCGTCAGCATGGCTGACGCAGGAGAGGTCCTGATGGGCCGGGTCGGGCGAGAGATCCTCTTCGGCGGACAAATGCTCTTCTTGATCTTCCTCATGGCTAGCCATATCTTGACGTTCACGGTGGCGATGAATAGACTGACCAACCATGGGACTTGTTCTCTTGTTTTTGGGGTTGTCGGGCTTGTTGTTTCTCTTGTGTTTTCCCTGCCTAGGACAATGAAGAATATGTCGTGGTTATCGCTGGCCTGTGAGTAACAACCTACCACGGTGAGATGTGAGGCTAATTTCATACTTTTCATCCAGCATTTATCAGTATTTTCACAGCCGTTGTGATTGCCATGATCGCCATCGGTGTCGAGCACCCTGGAGGCCCAGTCAAAGCCACAGCCGATACAAATCTCGTCACTGGTTTTACTTCTGCGCTGAATATCATCCTGTCGTACGGTAAGACCTCTTTCCTCCGTTTTTTATCAGTGATATATCCATCTAACTCTCGTAGCAAGCCACAACGCCTTTTTCAATGTCATCGCTGAGCTAAAAGAGCCCAGAGAGTTCCCCAAGGCTCTGACCCTGCTGCAGTCCATTGACATCTCCCTTTACCTTGTTTCCGGTGTCGTGATCTACTACTTCGCTGGGGACGACGTCAAGTCCCCAGCACTCGGTTCGATGAACCCACTGGTGTCTAAGGTTGCCTACGGGGTGGCTCTACCAACAGTATGCTCTCCTCAGCTCTCCTGATCACTCCTACCAGGCCTGGCTCACTAAGACTGCGCGTACGGTAGATTATCATTGCCGGCGTGATAAACGGGCACATCGCCTGCAAGTCCATCTACACTCGCGTTTTCGCCGGCACCTCCCACATGCATAAGCAGGATTTCCGGGCCGTGGGATCCTGGATTGGTATTGCGGTAGGACTCTGGATCATCGCCTGGGTGATTGCGACTGCGATCCCGGTTTTCAGTAATCTGCTTAGTCTGATGGTATACTCACCCCTCTCTCGTCTCTCGTCTCGTGCAGTGGCTGATAACGCACAGACTGCGCTCTTCGCCAGCTGGTTCAGCTTCAGTCTCCCTGCTGCCTTTTGGCTGTTCATGAACCGGGGCCTGTGGTTCTCGAGCCCAAGGAAGACTGGCCTTACCATCTTTAATTGCCTCGTTTTTGGAATGGGGGTTGTTATGGTATGTCTTTCTCCTTTAACTCACAAAAAGCGGAAGTTCCACGGCTAATAACAAATGGCACCAGTGTGCACTGGGTCTGTATGCAACGGGCAAAGCGATCCATGATGACCCTGCTGGAAAGAGCTTTTCGTGTGTGACTGACAATGCATAAACTGTTCGGCTCGTTTCCGACGCGTTGGGTACTATCTTACTGGCTTGTACAAGTGTCCCGTGTGGTATAGCAGGTTTTTCTTCATGAGATATATCTGTTTCTATGGTTCTTGTTGCTTAGCGAATGTTAACGATATGTCTTACTCTTTTGCTGCGCCTCCATCATTCTAACCTAGTACACTGAAGGCTCTGATGTACAGACTGGAAGCTGCTCAGTACACACTCTAATAGTTAGGAAAACGCTTGCGATTCAACTAGGTACTTGAAAAGTATGTATGCTTCGACTGGTAATCTATACCACAGTGATGAATGCCTCTACAACTTCGAAAGTCGCCCATCTGGCTGCAAAACTGAAAGATGGCTCTCCCGGATATCAGATATCGTCTGGCACCTGCAAGATATCAGTATTACATTCTGCTGAGAGAAATCCAGCCCATGTACTCACCCAGCCAGTGCCATCGTTACCCTTAACTCCTGCCGCAGAATCTTGATGGCCAGCTCGACTCCTTCCTGCCCATTGTACTGCGAACGTCAGCAATAGCACGCCACAAATATCAGAGGGGGACAATAAGAAAGGTAACGTACAGCAAGTCCCCAGATAGGAATCCTCCCCATGAAGCAGTAACTTGCACCCAAGGCCAGAGCCTTGAAAATATCTGACCCTCGGCGAATGCCTCCATCAATAGCCAGGGGTATACGCCCCTTGGCGACCTCGGCGCACAGCCGCAACGAGTCGAGTGTTGCAGGGACGCCATCAAGCTGGCGCCCGCCATGATTGGAGATGACGATGCCGTCAACGCCGTAGTGAATAGCGAGTTCGACGTCTGCGGGCGAGCACACCCCCTTGAGCCAGATCTGCATCGATGTGTGTTCGCGGAGCCAGGGGATCGTGTTCGCCCAGTCAAGACTCGGATCTAACAAAGACGGTTGGTTAGGAGTGTTTATGGTTCTAGAGATAGAGAGCCTCACCATAATCCGTCTTATTCGACAGGTCGCTTCCATTGCTCAAGATATTCGGCCACTCCATGTCCTCTGGGAGAACAAAGCTGTTCCGGAACTCGTTCAATCGCATCCCCAGCACCGGAACGTCAACCGAGAGGAACAGCGCCTTGTACCCAGATTCTGGCATCGTTAGAAATGGGCTTCCTCAATCACGCTTGAATACGCACTCTCCGCCCGCTGCAACAACTGCAACGTTATAGATCGATCGCGCAGCACGCACATCTGCATAACGTACGGATTGCCCATTCCCTGGGCCGCTACATCCTCGAGGGAATAATTCGAGTACGAGGAAAGACCCATGCAGATGCCAAACTTTGCGGCAGCGCGTGATGTGGCGAGTTCGCCGTCCGGATGGGCGAGTTTCTGCGAGGCGGCTGGGCTGAATCCGAATGGAAGGGAGACCTGGGCTCAGTGCCGTCAGCCATACATTCCACTCGATCTGGTATGGAGTTAAGACCTTCGTCCCCAGTATCTCGGTGCTCGTGTCCACGTTGGCGACGTTGATCAAGACCCGGGGAAGAATCTTATACCGGTCGAATGCGGCCTCGTTGTCGCGTAATGTAATCAGATCCATGGCGCCTTCGTTGTAGTAATCTGTTCTGGTCAGTATTCACTGCACGGCTTTCACTGCTGTGTCTCAATCACCTCGAACCATGGCAGGAAGCCTGCTGCTTCCAAGCGCCTTCAAGTCGGCAATGCAGGACACATCTTTGTGGAAACTCTCTCCTCGGTGCGCCATCGTGAACTCGAACGATGTGAGCTTATTCAAGTATAATCAAGTATAATCTGGATCGTAGGAGTCGCTATTCACTCGATACAGAGCTTTTGGTGGCCTTGTGTGCAAATATACTGCCTTCCGTGCATGGTTACGCCCAACGCAGCGGCATAGCCACGGCGTCGGCTTCCTATCGCAGAACCCGCTGGCCAGGTCTATCGGAGTCTCCTACTCCTCTGTGCTATCAGTAGTTGGCATACTCCATCCGCTGCCGTTTCTTCGATCTCAGCATATCGTACTGTCCGAAGGAGCAGGGTGCCTACTCCCCATACAGTGCTTCCTACCGAGTTCGGTTGTCCGCCCTATCTGCGACAAACGATACCATTTCAAAGACGTATCTTCTTCAGAAGCAATGGCCTTAAGGCTACGCATGATGCAGATGGCTCTCAGCCTGCCGTCCTCTGCCAGTGCCCTCAATTTGGAGATGATAAGGGGGGCATCGCAACGGGAAAGTGGTTCCGATGTCGGCCCCGCTGTGATCGCCTCCAGCATCGCCTGGACCGTCTCTCCTCTCTTTTCTGAGCAAAGACTTTGTCCACCTTCTCGGACTATCCTTCTTTTCTGATCCAGTCCTGTCAGGATGCCCCGCCCCCGCAGATCCCACACCCTGGGCGCCTGTCGGACCTGCCGTCGCCGCCATGTCAAGTGCGACCAGAAACGCCCGGCCTGCCACACTTGTAGGACCCTCGGGGTGCCCTGTGAGGGATTCGCCAACGAGGTCCGGTGGATGCGCGGCGGTAGTAACGACGGTGATAGCGAGAGCAAGGTCGAGGAGCAGCAGGGCACGCGCCGTCATCTCTATACTGGTCAGTTCTCTGCCTCCCTGCAATCTATACCCCCAAATAGTCCATCCCCGCTGACATGCCCATCTGCAGAACAATCACGGCAGTCAATGAGCACCTCGCTCGGGTCAAACCTCGTCTCTGGCTCTATCAGCGCCTCCTTGGCCGAGATCGATCTCAAAACACGCGATGCTGAGCATCCTCCCGGTGGCGATATCGTCATCGGCCCGTTTGGCGTACTTGATTTCGGGTCGACCGAGCCGCAGAAAAACATACAGGACAGCAAGGAAAAGATATCAAAACACTCGGAGCCAGACCGGGAAGCTCCTCATAGCCCGCCGCAGACGGCTCCTACTGTAGGGCAGGAGACACAGGAATTGCCGGCTCTCATCAACGACTCCCCCTCGTACATTGATGACTTTTTGCATTGGTCGGATATCCTCGGGCTGAGTCCTGAGCAGCCGGGCTTCTTCCAGCCATCCATGCTGGATTTAGATACATATCTGGCCGATCCCGTCCCCGAGTCCTTTGCCGTGGACGTGGGCGTGGATGCGGGCGTGGATGCGGGCGTGGAACCCAGAGGCATGGCCATCCCGACGCCTCCACGTAGCGCCATAGAGATGGCTTCAACGTTTCTCGATGCGGCTGCCCTGGCAGACGCCCCGTTTCTGTTCAAGCACTTCAATGAGAATGTAGTGCCGCAGATGGTGATCATGCCTCTCGGTGACAAGTCGCCGTGGCGGATATTGAATCTCGCTGCCGCAATGGCGACATACAACGACCTCACCATTCTCGGCTCCCAGAGCATCAGCCATGCACGGCTAGCCAATCTCTATGCCCTCCTAGCATGCTCGGCGGCCCATCTCTCAACTTCATCCGGCTCAGCCGGCTCCACGCACTGGCAGCAGGCGTCCGGTCAAATGTTCGAGCAAGCCAGAGACCACATGCAGAAATCGCTCAAGCTGGAAACGCGCGAGCCCAAACGGGCAAAGTATAAGGATCAGTTAATGGCCGTCTGCTGCTTGATCCAATACACAGTGCGTGATACTCCCTCCCCCAACTTTGTCAGATACTGCGCTAACAGATGGCAGGTAATTTCAGGACAGCACCAGCATGCGAGGAGCTTCATGGTCAATGCAGAGTACATCCTGCGCATGCGCGGCCTGCTCAAGCACCGGATCTCGCAAAAGTCGCGACTCTTACACCACGTGTATACCTGGCTGCGCCTGGTCGGGGAAAGCACCTATGTGCTGCATGACTACAGCCCATCCAGCACGTTTATGGAAGCACTGGACTCAAACTTCCAAAGACCACGAGTAGATGCAATTCAAGACGGGTCCCCAGAAATCAACCCTCGGCTGGACGATTTCTTGCGCCTGGAAGCCCATGACGCAGATAGTGATCTGAACATCAACGAGCCAAAAGACGAGCAAACCGGGTTACACGATATTCATCTACAGGATTCGCGCAGTTTTTCAAATACCCTATACAAGCAGGTCTATGGCATTCCCGAGACTTGGTTGAGTTTACTTTCTCAAACGACACGGCTGGCAAACGTCATGGAGACTTTCCGCATTGCCCAGCAGTCGTGTGGGAATACAAGCCTCAATGCATGGGAAACCCTCCATCGGCGCAGCGTCAGGCTGGAAAATCTGATATGCTCATGCGATCTCTCTCTCTCACAAGACCCCTCAAGGCCGCACGACCACATGCTCCGAGCCCTCAACGCGGCGCTGGTCATTTTCTTCTACCGTCGTATACGCCGAGTACATCCTGCCATCATGGCTGCCCACGTCGATAGCGTTATCTCTTCACTGGCTGACTTTACAGCCGCCTTGCCGCCAGATTATCGCACCGGACCTGGAGCTGCATGGCCGGCGTTCATTGCAGGCTGTGAAGCCCTCTCATCTCAGCGGCGAGAGGCGATCCTGGCATGGCTTGACAATGCCATCTCAAACTGCGGCCCTGCCGGTTTCAGCGCCGCCAGAGATATTATGGTTGATCTTTGGCACAAGCAGGACGGACATCTAGAGAGGAACCGGGGGGAGCCTATGCCAACGTGGACGACATTTATACGAGAGCGGGAGATATGGCCTCTTTTCTGCTGATGCCTCTCTTCTGGACGTCATCACCTATGTAATGTGAAATGAGTATTGTGTTCTTCACTACGGTCTTCATTTCATGTATCTATCTACCTAGATCACTAAACCGTAGTAACGCCAGCATTCTTCAACAACCCTTTCAACTCCTCCTGCAAATCTGGACCCAGCAGCGCAAACGGCTTGCGCAGTCCCCCGGTCGCCTGCCCTGTCAGCTCAACGCCTGTCTTCACTGCGGCGGCATAGTTGTGCGACTCGAGGAACTTGCAGATCGGCCAGGCCTTGCTCCATAGCTTCCTCCCTCTATCCAGATCCTTTTTTATAGTAACTGCCTCATACAACTCCACCGCCAACTCCGGGATAATATTTGCAGCACCCCACACGCCACCCGGGCATCCAGCGGCGAGTCCATAGAATGTAAGCGTATCCCAGCCGTTCAGCGCAGTAATCTGGTCAGAGAGCCCAAAGACCAGCTCTGTGAACGCCGGCGCATCACCAGATGTATCCTTGAGCCACCTGACCCCAACCCTGCTCAGACCGGCAATCTCAGAGGGCGACAGCCTAAGCCCCGACGCGGAGGGGATATTGTAATACATGATAGGCAAAGTGCTCTTCTCATGAATCTCGGCAAGCAACTCAGTGAGTTGCTGCAGGTTAACGGGGTCATAAAACGGCGGCACTACCATCACCGCCGCCGCGCCGACCTCTTTCGCGTGCACGGCGAGCTCGACTGCTTCGGCTGTCGACGTTGCACCTGTCCCTGCGATGACGGGGACGCGACCGCCAGCGAACCGGACGCAGAGTTCGGTGAGCTGCTTGCGTTCGGAGAGCGAGAGCGTCGTGAATTCGCCGGTGGAGCCGCCGGGGACAAGGCCGTGAATCCCGGCGTCGAGCATGTGCTTGATATGTGATTCTAATCTGGCTTCATCGATGGCTGTTTTGTCGTCAGTGAAGGGGGTGATGAGGGCGACAAAGATGCCGTTTAGGTTGAGGTCGGACATTGTCGTATAGGGGGAATAGAACGATGAGACGGGAACAACGAATGGATCGAAATCAACTGTAAACAACGAAAGCTAGAGTCTTCGTCTTGGTTATAGTAACAGACTGATAGGATACGGTAGTTAAATTGTCTGGTATACCCTGGTAGATATAGACTAGGGCTCGACGGAAACGCCTTCCTACTCTGGTGGCTGGCTCCATATAGAGAAACATTGGAGCCACTTGCCCTCTTCTAGCCAAATCTAGCTGGCTAGATCTGAGATGCCACTGCGAGCTCTATTTTAATTACCTAGCGCCTGTCTGGTCTGGGCTAGACTGCCTTATGGGTGGGCATATGGGATTGTCCATTTTTCCACCTCTTCGTCAAGATCTTATTCATCCTCAATTTTCGTGGAGGACTACAACTATCTTTGTGGTTTGAGTACCGAAGGATCACAATATATTCAGTGTCAGTGTCTTTTTTCGTCTCGTTCGTTTCATAATGACCCGCGGCTGACCATCTACCATGCTCCTCGCCAACGTCCACTGATACAAAACTTGTCCCAACAAGTCCCTCCAAACAGCCCTTGGCCTGGATCCAAAGTACACTGACTAGCTCTATTAGCTAACTCTAGGGCTGACTACAAGCTGAGCTTTCTGTCAGCGACATGCGCCAGGGGGCCTTAAATACCTAGACGGGAACGGAGTGCGTCAATCCAGTCCCGGACCATCAGATATGCAATTCAGCACAAGACTGTTTTCAGGTATGCCTCTGCGAGTCGAACTTAGAGACCTTCCGCGCCGCTCTCTTCCATAGCCGGCTAGGGATGGTTCTTAGTTCCCTTCCCGATTCGTGCAGTTGCACCTTGTTTAGGCGTCTCATATCCACCGACGGTAGGTATGCAATATCTTACAGGTTGCACAACACTAGTTGATCATGCAGAGTGGACAAGCGGACGAATCTGTGGGCAATTGCGATGCAGGGATCAGCATTAGGCGTCCTGTCATCCTATCAGGAGTCCACCACCCGGACATTTCGTCCTATAATCTTACATCTGCTACTGGGTCCGAGGAGCCGCGGATGGTGCTCAGGGCAATCATTCCCCGCACAGGAATACCCAATATCTTAGTTAACAACGAAAGGCTAAGAGCGCCATCGATCCTTTTTTTGCGGGGGGTTGCTCGAATTCGCATCTGATACCGGACTCAGGGCTAGGGTACAAAAGGCGGATCGCATCCTCTGTGGAAACCGCTCCCCTCTATTCTCACTACAACTACTATTACTACTACTATTGCTATTATATTATATAGCTGATTGCCCTCCCAACAATGACAATGCCCCAAGCCCGCGAAGACGGCGACTCGCCCGTCGCCTCGATCGAGGAGTTCACCACCACCCCCTTCGACTTCATTGTCTGCGGCGGCGGAACAGCTGGACTGGCCATCGCCGCCCGTCTGAGCGAGATCCCGAGTGTCAATGTCGGGATCGTCGAGGCAGGGAAATACCGCATTGGCGACCCGCTCATCGACACGCCCGCGACGTTCATGCAGATGTTCGAGGACCCTGAGTACGACTGGTGTCTGTTTACCGCGCCGCAGACAGCCAACAACGGCAAGGTCCATCATATACCGCGCGGAAAAGTCCTCGGCGGATCCAGTGCAATCAACTACATGATGTATGTACGGGGATCGCTGCAGGACTACGATGACTGGGCCGCGCTTGTCGGGGATGAAGGGTGGTCGGCGGCGAACATGAAGGCGTACATGCGCAAACATCAGGCACGTATAATTCTTGAAAATCCAGCCCATGAGAACTTCCTAACTCTCCCCTTGCTAGACTCTAGAGCCGGTCAATCCAGAGTCCAAGCTGGCAGCGTCCCCCATCGCACCCGAGCACCACGGTACGACCGGTCCCATTCGAACGAGCTTCAACGAGTCAAATCTGCCCATCGAAGCCGATTTTGTCAAGGCCTGCGCTGACACGGCGAATCTGCCAAACATGCCCGTGGACGCATGGAGCGGAGACCATATCGGCTTCTACCATACCCTGGGTGCTGTCGCCCGTACGGGACCGAACCGCGGGAAACGAAGCTACGCTGGGAGTGAGTACTACCATGCGAACAGGTCGCGGCCAAACCTCAAACTTCTCTGCGAGGCGCGTGTCAATAAAGTCATTCTCGACGGCACCAGAACCACCGGTGTCAGTATCACGTTCCAAGGTCAGGAGTACACAGTTTCCGCGAGTCGCGAGGTCATCGTTTCTGGCGGGACCATCCAGTCGCCTCAGATCCTCGAGCTATCCGGCATTGGCGACCCAGACGTTCTCGCTGCCGCTGGCGTCCAGTGCCAGGTTGAAAACCGCGGCGTCGGTGCCAATGTACAGGATCACACTGTCACCATCATAAGCTGGCAGATGCAGCCCGGAGTGGTGTCCAGCGACACACTGAGCCAGGTCCCTGAGGCCGCAGCCGCAGCACTGCGTCAGTACACAGAATCCCGCACAGGTCCGTTGAGTTCAATCGGAAGCACGCAGGGCTTCATCCCCGCCAAGAGTATCCTCTCAGACGCTGAGCTCTCCGAGATCGTGCAGAGTATCCGCGCTATCAAGCCGAATAGTGCCTTCCATGAAAAGCAGCTGCAGCAGGTTATCGCCCATCTAGAAAGCGAGACCTCGGCGAACTTGCAGATTGTCCTCCTCCCAGGCAGCATCAATGCAAACGGTATTGAGCACCAGCGTGGCCTATTTGCGCCGCCGCCAGTAGGAGAGCCGGTTTGTGTCTCGGCCGCGCCGTGTCTGCAGTATCCGGTCTCACGGGGGTCTATCCATATCAATAGCAACGGTATGTCCATCCTATATTTCCTTTTATCGCAGGCACCGTGCTCTTTTTTCCCAAGATCTGCTGCTGAACCTTTCGATTGCAGACCCCTCGGACCCGCCCACTATCCAACCAAACTACATCAGCCACCCCGCAGACGTCTCGCTCCTCGCTGCGTTCCTTCGCTGGATAGACAGTGTTGGGCACGCTGCGCCTTTTGCGTCCTCAGTCTCCCGCCGCGTCTTGCCCGAATCATCGCTGGACCTGCAAGACCCCGAACAGGCGAAGCGGGCCGTTCACGACACCGTGGCCGGTGAGTACCATATCTGTGGCTCTGTCGCCATGGGCGATGCGCTGGACTCCAGGCTTCGAGTCAAAGGGGTGGAGGGTCTTCGCGTGGTAGATGCGAGTGTGTTTCCCAATAATGTGTCTGGTAATATCATGAGTAGTGTCTATGCGGTTGCGGAGAAGGGAGCGGACTTGGTGAAGAAGGATCACGGGTTCCTCTAGTTTGCGGCTTCTGGTGGCTTTTATTTGTGGCTCTGGCTGCTCTATATCAAATGTCTAGTGCTCTTGATTAGATATATTAACCTCCAGAACGCATAGTTATGACTTCTCACGTCCCTGATATTGGCATCACAGCATATATCTAAACATCGGCGACCGATCTCCCATCTTCGCCATCTCGTAGCTATCCCATTGCGATACATCCATCGCCTCTCTCTTCTTATTGATCCGTTTGTACGAGAATCGCAGAATAAGCACGGCGAGTAATCCCACAACACAGAAGCCGAGCTCGAGGGCGTGTCCGAGGGTGTACTTTGGTGCATCTTGTGCACGATAGAAGTTTGAAGCCATTGCTGCACTCGTTAGTCAATAATAAACTTGAAGCGAATATTTTAAGGTACCTCCGGCCAGATTCCCCAGTCCAATATGTATGGCCATCCCGGCAGCGCGCTTGTAGTCGCCTGCCAGATTGACGCTGATCCAAGTGACGTTTCCGGGAAATGCTGGGTAGATACCTAGTACCAGGCAGACATCAGTCGAAGCTCACAATAAGCAGGACAGGCAGGAGGAAATCACCTACCGACAACCGCAACAAAGACCCCAAAATACACCACGCCCGGCACGCCGCGGTCCGAGGAGGCAAGGACAATCACAAACCCAATGGCGATCAAGCTCATGAAGAAAAGTATGAACGGCGAGCGCTTCTTATACCGATCAGACAACCACGCACCGGCGACGGCAACGGCTGCGGCGGTAATATAGATGGGCACGGTGAGCAGCTGCGCTGTCGAGGAGGTATACCCCAGGTCGCGGATGATGGAAGGAAGGAAGAAGGAGATTCCGTAGAGAGGACAGGTGATACCCCAATACACTGCAGACCGCTTTAGCGTTGGGTGGAAGGAGAGAGAAACGGACTGCAATGGAAGGGGACGTACTGAATAGACCGACATAGATCTGCCAATCGGTCAAAGCATCAAGGACGTATCTCGCGCGGAACCTCGCCTGTTCTTCGACTGCATCTCCACCAGCTCTTAGGGTATCCTGTCCAGAGGTCTGAGTGCGCAGCGCATGGATAACATATTTTCGCTCCTCCTCGGTCAAGAACGACGCTGTTTCAGGGAAATCATACATGGCAAGCGGTGCGATGACGCCGACGAGGACCGTCAGGATCCCCTCGAGGATGAAGATCCACCGCCATCCGGCGTAGTGGCCGACACCGTCCATTTTCTGGTAATCCACACCGTCGTAAGCGCAGTTCAATCATCAAGGCGGAGGGGAAGGGAAGGAAGGGAGGGAACGTACGGCTATCGCCCAAGCTAGAATCCCCGAAAACGCTCCGGCAACACTGGCGGCGCTGAAGAACATGGCCTGGCGGTATTGTGCAAGGTGTCGCGGGTACCAGAGAGTTATATAGTAGGCGATTCCAGGGTAGAGCCCGGCTTCTGCAGCAAGCAGATCAATGCATTAGCGGCGCTGAAGACGCTGCGTCAATGGGGGTAGGGGCTGCGTACCAGCGACACCGAGGAACAGCCGGGAAATTAACAATCCGTGGTAATCTTGCACGATTCCCATCAATGTCTAATGAACGTTTAAGCATTCCCATCCCGGATCTGATAATGACTTGACCCTACCATGACAACGCCCCACGCCACCATGAGCAACGGCAAGAGCCTCGATGGCCTCAACTTCTTCAACAACAGGTTACTCGGCAGTTCAAAGGCAACGTAGGTGAAAAAGAACACCGTCACTGCATGACCAAACTATCAGCCCCTATCATTTGCCAGGCCAGACGGTTAACCCACAGCACCAGTTATATTCGGATCCCGACATATTGAGGTCATCCAGCATCCCCTCAATCTTCGCATTGCCGATATTTCCACGGTCCAAGAAGGCAAGGAGGTAAAGCAGAGCGAGCATTGGAATGAGCCGGAGGTCCATCTTGCGCAGGACGCGCTTTTGCATGTCTGGCGGGAACTCTTGATCGAGAGAGGTGAGGCCGCCATGGTCCTTGCCCTCAAGCGCAATCACGCTAGGCTTTTCGTATTCTAGGTCTGCGTCGGGAATAGCCATGGGTAGGTTGTGAGAATAGTATCGTAGGTGGGATTACGCTCAGGAGACCAGCATTGGGATTCTTAAAAAGAAGACCCCTAACCCCGCATTTTGTGCCCTAGAAATCTTCAGACCCTTCCCCAGATAGCGGAATGATACCCCGCAATGTCACCAGGATGCCAGCGAGGGGAAGCTTGCGTGCTCCATAGGATATGATTGGGCTTATTGGCTAGTTCGATGCTACCCAGATCCACTGAGAAGCATGTAAAGTTTGTGCCACTCTTTCGAGACTTCTATTCGTGGCCACGCCTGCGTTCCCGCTGCACTTCGACCAACAGAATAACGGAATGATATGGTTGGCATTGGATTTGTCAACATCGGACCATGTCCGGTGGTGGAGGGTTCTGTAGCCGATATCTGTAGCCGATATTCCACGGGGGCCGAGGCATTCAAGACAGCAGATCATCGTCGTATGGAATGCAGACGGGCGTAGACATCGAACAGCAGACGAGACGTTGCTTCGTAATGGGCCCAGTGATTCACCAATCATTTAAACAGGGACTAGAAACCTTTCCCTCTGCCCGTCTCCGCATTCTGGACGGTTCGTTAGACATTTACAACCCTTGATAATCAGTATCACTTACCGTCAACCTCAGCAACACCAAAGCCTAATAGACCAAGATGGCGGCGCTCCACCCCAATGCTGAGAAACTCATATCGCTGGCGGAGGAGTTCTTCGCCGAGGTCGCCGATTTGTGTGTGCATCTCCTCTATCTCTTTCGCTGTCATTATCTCATGCCGCTACACCTCGTGCACCCCGCTAATACTATACCTTGCTATATTGTAGAACCCCCGGCCGCGCCCTCGAGCAATATCTAAATGAACACTACGGTCCCGGGAATAAATATTACGACTCCTTCTGCTCGCTCATTCTGAGTGGTCTCCGCAACGACGAAGGCTGGGTGGCCACAGAGGAGCTAGACGGCCCCAGATACCGGCGCAGCCGACTCTGCGATCCCAGCGAGCGTACACGCTATTTCAGTATCACGACCGTCTACATGCAGAGTCAGGACGAGTATCGCGGGCAGTATCATCTGCATCCGTATGGGGAGATCAATTGCGTGGTGCAGGTCGATCGCACCGCTGAGCTGAAGGGGATGAACGGATGGCAGGCCGCAGGCTGGACCTCGCCGGCGGCAGGAACGCATCACTATCCCGAGGTGAGAGGTGGCGCCCTCGTGGCGCTGTTCTTCTTGCCGGCCGGGAGGATCTCGTATAAGGCTAGTCCCGAGATGGCGCAGCCGCCATACGTGTAGTCGTATGTACAAGGAGAGGGGTCAGCAGCAGATGACAATGCCCAAAAAAAAAAAAAAAAAAAAAAAAAAAAAAAAAAAAAAAAAAAAAAAAAAGAAAAAAAAA